>JABYPW010000430.1:0-26360 GCA_016880775.1 Phymatotrichopsis omnivora | reverse complement strand
GTTTTTTTTTTTTTTTTTTTTTTTTTGTTTACTTTATATCAATTGTTTCTAGGTACAACCTCCATATGCAACCTCTACAGTTATGGCTTGAAAAAACTACTCCTCCTTGAAATAAAAACAATACATGATATTAGAGAAATACTGGAAGTGAAAACAAAAGTATAAGAGAATAACCCTAGGTCCCAAATCCCTCTTCATACAATACCTACCTTCAAAACCAAAGATCAATACCTCAAAAGAAACTCTAGCCTCCTTTTAAGGATTAAGGATATTTTACCTTAAACACCCCCTCTATATAAGCCCTTCTTATAGAAGGCCCACCTCTACCACAATATCAACAGAAATGATAGTATCTTCTCTAGCTCTCAGATAGAGACTTAGTATTATACATAAAGAAAAGACACTGTTACATACCTGGCAACCTAAACCAAGCTAATGAAAAACACTAATGAAATAACCAAAATAAATGACCTATTATCTGGAACAAAAAAGGAACCTTCATCATCGCCAATTGTAATAGCATGTACTATAGATACTACTGCAAAGATAACTTGTGCATCTATCACTTTAGCTACTAAAGGTACTATGGTCACTAGAAAAATGTGCCCCTATATCAATGCCACCCTAAACCTGATCATAGCAAGAAAGAATATAAGAAAACCAGTCACTAAAAAGAATATAACTGAGCTCAAAGTCAAGGACACAGTGACCAATACAACCCCCCCCCCCCCCCCTAAAAACTTTAAAAAAAGACAGTAGAAGATCATCTCCTCTTCTTACTCAGTTCACAAAAAGATGTCCTCTAAGCATTTCTCTTCCTTGTGAGATCTGTTAAAATTCTCATGAGTTTGGTCAATACCACCACTACCCCCTCACCAGCTACCCCTTCCCTATAGGGTTCCCCTATCTAACTACTAGCCCCACTGAGACTCCATAGGTAGCCTAGCCTGAAGGCCCTATAAGCTATAATCAATGGAATTGAAAATGGCAGAACACTTCCCATGGTGCAGAGATGTGCATTCCTACAACCCCTAGCATAAAGGTCCCCAAGTTAACCTAAACTACTGGCATATGTCCTGTAGAAAGGAATAGTGCTAAGACTCTAAAGGCAAGGAGTCTATCACACTAGAATACAATTCCTCATAGATGCAGACTAATGAGAAGTGATAACCTTATACAGCCTGTATATTACAAACACTGATTTTATAGTGGCATTACCTGAACTATAAAAGGGCTATGCCTGATGGTCGCATAAGGCTTACATGAGTTTATATAGAATGGCATGGTATAATAGAGGCTTTGACGAACTCGTTTAAAGCTTACCTAATAGTTATGGCATGATCAGCTATATAGGCAATATACAAGTCTTATCAAAGATAGAATATCAGGTTAAACCTATGATGATCACAGGTAATCTTTACCAAGTATATGATCAGTGTTCAGCATAATCATATTACCTTAGAAGGAACCTAAAAGAGACCCTTGCATGAAGTGCTTCTATAAGATTCGAACAATGTCATTCCTTATCTAACAGGATGCATATATTGGTGTATTTAAGGAGGATGATAAGAGGAGGCTTCACTAAGCCTACCTCAGCACTCCCTCCCAAGGAGATACTGTAGGCTTGCCTAAGACGACCTCAGCGGTATCTTCGTCTCCGATACCATGGGCTTGCCTAAGCCTACCTCAGTGGTATCTCCTTCCTCAATACTGATGGGCTTGTTGATCTGGTAGCTTGGGACAGTGGTGAAGGTCTCGTTCTGCAGAACGTGATCCCGAAGGTGAAGACTGTGTACTACATACACCTGTGTGTGGCCCTAGGTTCAACTCCGGTGTAAGTCAACTTACGAATTACCCTCCTAGGAATCATAATAGTCTTAGACTGCAGTAATTATAATCGTACTATTGTGGTGATGTCGTGAGCTCTGCATTTTACCGTGGGGAATTTCTTAGTATGTGCTGGGTACTTCTGATTTTCCTCGGTCATAAGATTCTGCCAGATTCTGCCAGGTTCACCTCCGATACCGTGGGCTTGCCCAAGCCTACCTCAGCGGTATCTTCGTCTCCGATACTGTGGGCTTCCCTAAGCCTACCTCAGCGGTATCTTCATCTCCGATACCGTGGGCTTCCCTAAGCCTACCTCAGTGGTATCTTCATCTCCTATACCGTAGGCTTGCCTAAGCCTACCTCAGCAGTATCTTCATCTCTACCCCTATGGGCCTAACTTAGGCTACCTCTATGATGACCTTCTTATGATTAATAAAGTTCATCATTGGCATCACTAATCCTCATGCTTAACAAAGCCAGATACGAGCTACTTATTATATTCCTTGTCTTACCTATGCTTGTTAACTCTGTCACCACCCCCTGGTAGGGGTGACCAGCCTAGGGCGGGGAAACCTGTAGCTATTGTACAGTGATTTGCCTCTCTGCTATTGTCTTAGTTATCTTGATGATAGATTGAAGGACTGAGTTACATCGACGGTCTTCTAAAGACTGGAACATACTTCTCAGCTATATAAGAAGGGGAACGGTGTTCGCTTGATATTGATCAGGTGATCTAGAGGGTGGCGCAGCTGTTCATAGGTATATAACCACTTCCATCATTTATTAAGATAATTGGTTCCTTCATCCTTCTGAGGTTAGAGAACTTGTATTAGAGGAGTTACAATTCTCAAAGTTGGATCTCGGATAGAGATTGGTACACTGTACACGATATTGAGAGTTGGCTAGTTTGCAAGTTCCTGATCCCTAGCCTTTATCTCTTAGATAACGGACCTCAAGAAGCAATCACTCTCAGGTTGGATCTCAGATAGAGATTGGTACACTGTATACAACAAGGAGAATTGCCTTGTGGACAAGTTACCTGATCTTCAGCTCATGTCTCTGAGTTGATTTGAGATCTTGGGTAGGATAGCTGACTGGCATGTGGAACTCATGTAGAGGTTCCCATAACACTATAATAAGTTAAGTTCTTGCTTCGCTACAGAACTTAAAGGAACAATAGAGATACCCCTCATATTTTATTACCCATTACTTTATCTTTTTGTTCTATATCTATCGATTCTACTTTAGTCAGGTGTTTATCCCCTGACCTCTAGAACACAACTAGCTGAGCTATCTTTTTAGTATGCTCTTAATATGCTGTAGAGACTCTGTTCTAGGATACCTTCGGTCATTTTTGACTATTTATGAATGGGTCTTTGACTTGTTCTTTCTTTGTAATATTTGAGCCTCTTTCTTAGAGATACTAGGAGCAGTGCGTAGTCTGTCTAGAAAAAGGTTTTCCTATCTTACAGTGACCCAGCACATATCCCTTAAACTGTGCTATTCACTCTTATAATAGCTTCCAATTTAGAAGTTGTTACCTGAGTTCCCCCTTGCATTTTTTTCTCTTCCCCCTTTTGCGGTATACTAGATAATCTCTCCTAAACTAGTATTAATTCTGGGAAAGAACAAATCAGACCTGTGTGGAGAAAATTATGACTTGGAGTGGCTCCTAGCCTTAGGGTTAGAAGAGATGCCCTTATTTGCGGCACCACTCTGTACAAAAGTCATCATAAGGTTTATCTTGATCTGGAGTGTCTCCCATTACCTGCAGCAGAAGTTAGACTGGCAGTGATTCAACATCAAGATAAGGCCCTCCCCATGTGAAGTAAGTGCGCATCTGAGCCGAGGCACTTTTTGGGCCTACAGGCGAGCGCCCACGATGTCCTACTTGGCTTCCTAGAGCAGCGCCTTCGGGAAGTGGTTGAGTTTACGGGTTTCATTACCAGACACAATAAGGTCACTCTTATTAATGGCTATGCTACCTCTATGCTACAGAAAGGTAGCTAGAGGACATTTCTATAGAAATAACTTAGTTCAAATGAAAAGAATAAATTTTTTTTAGATCAAGTATGATTTCTCTCGTCCTCTAGAACCAGCTCCTCAAATTCTATGGAATAGAGTATAAATTACTCGAATCTTATAAAACTAGGTCTCACAACTGGTGAAGGTTTATGAGAACTAGCAGGGAACCTTTTAGTAAATAGGCCCCCTATTTAGTAATTATAAAACTTCCACTAATACCGTCCGAATACTGAAAGCAAACCTACTAAAGTAAAGGATGTTGTACCAGATAAGTAAGTTTAAGAGAAGGAACTAATCTACCTAGGTTGAGGATTATGCTCCAGGGATTGGACATATCACTGTATGGGAATAACTCAGTCCCTATATCAGGTCTCTACTCTGTAACCTGGTTGTATTTATCCTCTCACCAGATCCATAGGCTAGATCCTCACCTAGCGTATGTGACAAAACACTACTATTAAACTGTTTGACTGATGCGCATGGGGACCATACACCTTTAGAAGGGGGGTAGTGTTATATAACACTAATGCATAGGTCACCTTAGGTACTAGGACATGTGTGGAACATAGTTCCAAGTCAATATAAGGGTTATAATAGCAAACTGTATATATTACCATGACTTCTCTATGTACTATATAGTAGATAGTTATCAGTAGGCTCTACTACAGTTACCACATGATGAACATTATCGCCAATATTCTCTGACTAAAGAAAGTGAGGCATTGATAGTGTGACATATATGGGATTAGATTATACATGATCGATGACAGGAATTGTCACCCTGATCTCGTCATGACATACTAATCAGCAGCATTGTTGGAGGACTTCTCCTAAGGAAGTAATCTTCTAAAAGGGAATGACAATTATACATGATACATGGGGGGATCTTCAGAACAGTTATATGTTCATCTTCTAAGAAGTTCCTTACCATATAATACTATGAACTTAGAAATATGTTTTATGTTCGATTCCCTTGATAAAATCCTATGGTATAGGCAAGAATCGTTAGCATATACCTCTTATGGTTGCTTTTGATCTCATCAGCATAGTTAGCGGTATCGCTACCTATCATAGGATATCACTCAGGTCTATATTAAGATGGTCTCATAATCACAACCAAGGTTGTCTCCATCTTGAGGTCATGATAAAATGTGATTAACATCTACTGCCTATGGGGACCATGTACCCTAGGGGAAGCGTAGTGTTACAAACACTAATTTTATAGTGGCATTACCTGAACTATAAAAGGGCTATACCTGATGGTTGTATAAGGCTTACATGAGTTTATATAGAATGGCATGGCATAATAGAGGCTTTGATGAACTCATTTAAAGCTTACCTAATAGTTATGGCATGATCAGCTATATAGGTAATATACAAGTCTTATCGAAGATAGAATATCAGGTTAAACCTATGATGATCACAGGTAATCTTTACCAAGTATATGATCAGTGTTCAGCATAATCGTGTTACCTTAGAAGGAACCTAAAAGAGACACTTGCATGAAGTGCTTCTATAAGATTCGAACAATATCATTCCTTATCTAACAGGATGTATATATTAGTGTATTTAAGGAGGATGATAAGAGGAGGTGTCATGAAGCCTACCTCAGCACTCCCTCCTGAGGAGATACCGTAGGCTTGCCTAAGCCAACCTCAGCGGTATCTTCGTCTCTGATACTGTGGGCTTGCCTAAGCCTACCTCAGTGGTATCTCCTTCTTCAATACTGATGGGCTTGTTGATCTGGCAGCTTGGGACAGCGGTGAATGTCTCGTTCTGCAGAACGTGATCCTGAAGGTGAAGACTGTGTACTACATACACCTGTGTGTAGCCCCAGGTTCAACTCCGGTGTAAGTCGACTGGCGAATTACCCTCCTGGGAATCATAATGGTCTTAGGACTACAGTAATTATAATTGTACTATTGTGGTGATGTCGTGAGCTCTGCATTTTACCGTGGGGAATTTCTTAGTATGTGCTGGGTACTTCTGATTTTCCTCAGTCGCAAGATTCTGCCAGATTCTACAAGGTTCACCTACGATACCGTGGGCTTGCCCAAGCCTACCTCAGCAGTATCTTCGTCTCCGATACTGTGGGCTTCCCTAAGCCTACCTCAGCAGTATCTTCATCTCCGATACCGTAGGCTTGCCCAAGCCTACCTTAGTGGTATCTTCGTCTCCAATACCATGGGCTTCCCTAAGCCTACCTCAGCGGTATCTCCATCTCTGATACCGTGGGCTTCCCTAAGCCTACCTCAGTGGTATCTTCGTCTCCGATACCTTGGGCTTCCCTAAGCCTACCTCAACAGTATCTTCGTCTCCGATACTGTGGGCTTCCCTAAGCCTACCTCAGCAGTATCTTCATCTCCGATACCGTAGGCTTGCCGAAGCCTACCTCAGTGGTATCTTCATCTCCTATACCGTGGGCTTACCTAAGCCTACCTCAGCGGTATCTTTATCTCCACCCCTATGGGCCTAACTTAGGCTACCTCTATGATGACCTTCTTATGATTAATAAAGTTCATCATCGGCATCACTAATCCTCATGCTTAAAAAAGCAAGATACAGGCTACTTATTATATTCGTTGTCTTACCCAGGCTTATTAACTCTGTCACCACCCCCTGTTGGGGGTGACTAGCCTAGGATGGGGAAACCTATACCCATTGCGTAGTGATTTACCTCTCTCCTATTGTCTTAGTTATCTTGATGATGGATTGAAGGACTGAGTTACGTCGATAGTCTTCTAAAGACTGGAACGTACTTCTCAGCTATATAAGAAGAGGAACGGTGTTCGCTTGATGTTGATCAGGTAATCCAGAGGGTGGCGCAGCCATTCATAGGTATATAACCACTTCTATCATTTATTAAGATATGTGGTTCCTTCATCCTTCTGAGGTCAGGGAACTTGTATTAGAGTAGTTACAATTCTCAAAGTTGGATCTCGGATAGAGATTGGTACACTGTACACGATATTGAGAGTTGCCTGGTTTGCAAGTTCCTGATCCCCAGCCTTTGTCTCTTAGGTAATGGACCTCAAGAAGCAATCACTCTCAGGTTAGATCTCAGATAGAGATTGGTACACTGTATACAACAAGGAGAATTGCCTTGTGGACAAGTTACCTGATCTTCAGCTTATGTCTCCTAGTTGATTTGAGATATTGGGTAGGATAGCCGACTGGCACATGGAACTTATGGAGAGGTTCCTGTAATAATACCAACAAACATTGTGACAATAGCACTATGACATTCACAGTTTTCCTATCTTCCTCCTCCCTCTCTAAATCCTACACTGCCAGAAGTGAGGAGCAAAGCAGACTCATACAAGAACCTCATAGTTTCATTCATGAGTTCCCGACTATACAAAGCAATAAATGGAGAAAACAAGATACTTTATCTCCTCAATGGCCCCAATAGTCTCCCTATAAGAATGTACCTACAGACAAAACACCTTGAATTCTTTGCTATTACTATACCATCCCTCCTCCCCTCTATGAACAAGATTCAGAAGGCAGTCACTGCCCTTGCTATAGGCTAACAGTCACTCGAAGCCATCACTACCTACAATGCTACTCCCCCCTCTTTAGCAATGGTAGTCCCTACCAAAATCGACCTTACTCTTTCAGATTCTATCACAAAGCTATGGTTAGAAATGTCATAACCGCTAAAGGAGTGAAGATGATTTCTTATTCCCTCTTCTTCCCTGCTCCTGCTATATTACCTGTAGTGCCCTCTACTACTGACAAAACCTAGGCCTATGTGATAAAAAAAACTAAAGGCAAGGGCTCAGCTTTGCCATAACCGACTGCTATAACCCCTTATACCTTGAAGTACCCTACTACATATGAATGGGAGATCATTATCAATCTTGAGGGAGAAGTCCCTGAGTTTAGCCCTATCACTATCTAGGATACTATTAACTCTACCCTAGTGGAGAAGAAGGCCCTATCTACCTCCTAAGTTTGATCTGTCTGTAAAGCTGGAGCTAGCAACATATTTCTCTCTATTATGGAGAATACAGCTGCCTAACAAGTTCTCATATACAAGCTAACTATTGAGGAAGCAATTTGCAAGTTCTTCCTTACCAATACTAGGCTTCACCAGAAATTCCTTCATAAGAAGTACATCATACACAATGTGCCAACCCCTATTCTCAACACCTCCAAGTTGGAGTATATGTTACTTATCTGAAAGGAAATTGAGATATTCAACCACAGTATTTTTCTTACCTAAACCCATTACTGGCTTGCTTCATAGGATAACCTCATCAGTAAACCCACCTCCTCGATTATCATCACTGTAGTGGTGAATATCAACCATTACTGCATCTTACAAGGTCTCATTATTTTGAATAAGAACTGTCAGACTAATCCCTACATCACCTTCTTCAAGGCTACCTAATGCTCCCACTATTATTGCTTAGGTCATCACCAACTGAAGTGTACCTTTTCCTCCCACTGCTGCCTTTTCACTGGACCCTACAACATCTTTGAACACTTCTGTGGCAATATATAGTGCAAATGCCGAGGATGATGGTGCAAATATACAGTTCTTTAGTGTGACAATTACGAAGCTGCCTACCCCACCAAGGATCCACTCTGCCCTGACTATCTGAAAGCCATGGCTGAAAATAATAAGCACGTGGAAAACCTGCATGCTATGATGGAAGAGGGAATAGAGACTTAGGGGCCCTCAGTGTTTCATCTCTTTATTTGCTTTTATTGTTCCCTTAGTGTAAAAGTTTTCTGAGTTAGGCTTGTGTTTGCTCCTTTGTCTTTTCTCTTTCCTTTTTCTTTGGTTGGTGTTTCTCGCTTATACCTTGATCCCTTCCAGTTGTTGTAAGGTTCGCCTTGCTGGAAATGGGAAAGAGGTTCCCTGGGCTTTTCTTTTGTTTCTCACTTAAGTTTCTCTGCTGGTATTACGTACTGGATTGCTGGGTTTTCCGACGGTCGCGTTTCTTTATTCAATCTATCTATGTTATACGTAAGTTTGATATGTGGCAGCTGCAAGGTACCACGAGTGGGAAAAATTTGGAGGCAGAATTGACAGAAAGTGTATGCCTATTAACCTTACGGAATCGCGGTAGCGGGGCTACCGACGAAACTCAAATATAACTTTCTCTCCCTCTATACATATACATAGCTTACTCGTAGTTAATATTTTCTTTACCCCAATACAGGGTCTATAGTATGGCTAGTTTCTATGCGCATACTTTCGTACCTTGTCATGTTCCTCGTCCGACTCCAGAAAGTACTCGAGTCAGCATTATTAAAAAAAAAAATCACACTTCCGGTCTATACCACATTCTTTCCCTGACAGTAAACCTTATCTACAAGTACATCTAAACCGCTGAAGGCAATGGGTAGGCAACAGTATATTTTTAGATAAACGAAAATATCTACTCGTTCATACACGCAAAAATTTTACGGTTGCGTGATATCGTTCCAGAGTTGTCGCCGCAGAACGGTAGTACAGCGAGTAATCTCACCTGCTTAGATAAGCGAAAAAAATTGACCAAACAATAAACGAAATATTGGGCGAAATTAGGCAATAACTTCTTCATTTTGATATTTTTTAAATTCCGCCTTTGTAGAATTGTTTTTTATTTCGTATACAATCGATCTATAGATAGCTTTTCTTTTAACTTGAAGTGTTGGTGGTGGGCACTCTTTGGAAAGGGCACTCTTTGGAAAGGGCGCTTTTGTCATGTCACTATGGTGGATTATAGTATCCCCAGGAGCGTTAGCTACTGGGTAAAGGGGAAAAATTAGGGCAAATATAGATTGCACCCTCTGCCCTAGTGTCTCAGATGGAAGCCCTAAAACGGGCCGTTTAAAAATTTTTCTGTCATCTGCACGTGCTTCTTTTCGTGAAATATGGAATTGGAGACTTGATGTACTAGTACATAGGGTGTGCCGCAATCGACAGATTTTCCGGCGGTTACCTTTTTAAATGACAAGCTCGTTTAAATACTCAGCTACGATCAATATCGCGCACCTCCTCGTTCTCACAGATCCAGAACCATTGGCCTCTTAAGCGCGTGCACCAATAACCGACACTCTATGTTCATTCACTTCGGTGATTACTAATACATGACTAAGATTTGATAAATGTATATTAGTGGCTATCTGACATCTGAAAACCCATTATGTATCTTCCTCTGCAGTCCTGACCCGCCGATTTGATGTATACATTTAAATTCTTGAGTCCTTTATGTGATGCCCTTTTGGTATGCCTCTTGTTGCCGAGAAGAGCGAGCAAAATAAGCTACTATTATTTGATACCATGACTTCCGGGATAATTATTCGGAGGGCCTCGCTGCCGAGCTTGCACCGATCCCATGCATAACGTTTTGCCGGTCCCCAATAATACTCTTTAGCCCATCCCCGCCGCTTGCAAGCCCTTCGCCGTATAGTAGCAGATGAACCAGCCCCTTATAAACCTCGGAGTTGTGAGCTGGCATTCCCAACGAATACCGCCGGTAGTGGTAACTCTGGTTGTACCATACTCTCAAAACATTCATTATCAGATTCCTTGTTAAATTCGTCGTCCTCTAGTAGCTCATATTCACTCCCATCGGTCTCATTACTAGAGCTTGGGTAATGAGAAGTCAGATCCTCTGTGGGGAGTGGTGGACATGGAGGAATACCACATTCATGCCTTTTGATAAGGCTTTGAGCACGCTGAAGGTGAGCTTTTTGTTTTATAGTAGGCATAACTGATTGTCATTTTCGTTTTGCACAGCACGAAGAAAGAATTTTTACAAGTGTTATCCGACAAACAAGCATTCCAAATGCATCCAATCAGACATTCAAATGTATGTCTCAAAACATGATACATCACTCGATCTTGGCATCTAGACCTCTTTTGGCACCGACCAAGCATATTTCTAGCCTCGTTTAAAATTGATCATTCATCTGGCTTCCATACAAAATTGCTCCTTTTCTAAGGAACGCAGAGCGTTAAGATCGCAATATTATTAAAATCTATTTTTATAGAATTATTCTACGCATTCAAGAAAATAATTCTATAGAGCGCCTTTTTTTTTTTTGGTTGTTGTGGAGTGTCGGCGTTCTTTCGCAAAAGCCATACTTTTTTGGTGTGTCGTGGTGTCGGCTATTGGTGTCCGGCCATACATACATACAGCTGGGTCGAGAGAAAGGAAGAGGATAACTCTACCCTCTCCCACGCGAACGAACCATCTAAGCCGCAGGGTCAACAACGATGCAAGACAGCCGCCAGAGAGCTGCAAGATATCGAAACACACCTCAACTACAAAATGCCTACGTCAAGCTGTATCCCTCTTCCCAGGTTTCAGGCAACTCCATGTAGTTGCTCTGGTAAGCTCTGGCTCGTTATTGTGGGACTCACTTCTCCGCAATTAAGTACCTACACCTGCATTCAATTTCGGGTTACCTCTCGATGAAATTGAACGAGAGGGAATGTGTCGTTAACGGAGAACCGTTGCAGAACTGCAATATACCGAACACATACGAGGTGTCAATGGCAGGTATCATATCACGCCCTACTTTTTTATCGTTATTTTCATTTATTTTATAATGCGCGAGACTGGCATTCCTTTAACATATTATCTTACTAAAACTAGTGAACGTAGCTTCTCCGGCAGTAGCTTCATCAAGAACACCTAATCCGATACCGTCACCAGGCTCTATCCCGGAAATAGTAACCACGGCTCTCGATGATCTAGATCTATCTTTTGGACTCGAAACCGGTGACAGGATCAGCCTATTTACTGAGGGATCAAGATGTGTTTTTGTCCTTATCTTTTTCGCCATCATCGAGGTTGTATTGGCGTGGCGGTACACGGTGTGAGCGAGCACACTTTCTTACCTTTAAGGATATCCAGGACGAATCATACATGTTGAGTTGCAGAAATGTCGACAAGGGTAAGGTAAATCTAGCCGCTCACAGCCCAGAGCTTTGCGCATTCGAGGCAGTTGCGGACGCGGACAGAACTTCTCGAGGAGGGCAAATTTTGAAACAGATAACTGGTTGGTGTCACTTTTATTTTTTCCTTTTTATATCTTTATATATATATATATATATATATACATTGTATTTCCTTTTTGTTTGTTTGTTTCTGGCTACCCCTTCTCTCCACCAGACAACGGATGGGCGTCGCCTTTCGACGCAGAGAAGAAAGAACATACACGACTTATTACATTGAATAACTAGCTGGCATATCTCTTCCCCTTTCATATTTGACTATCCTGCAACATGCTCTACCACGATTCTACTTTCCCTCACTCCTACCCACAGTCTCAGCAATAGCTTTCTGCATAGATACCTCTTTTTGCATTACATCTCCTAGTATTTGATGCAATGGCTTCCCACTGGGCGTATCAAAAATAATGCGCTTTTATTGCAGCCCGATTACTCGGAAACACGTTACGAACTCCAACTCGACTTTATTGACGATAAAACTTCGGCTACATTCCAAAAACTGTTAGCTTCATGCCCTAAAATTTCGGATGATTCATCATTTTTTACTCCTGCTAAGAATGGTAATGTCTATTTCCGAATGGGTTATAAGGACTCGTTTAAACAATAGCCAAAAGATACCTTTCCCAACAATGTTCAACGGGCAGGAAGCACATATGCTTGAGAATGGGGTTTAGTTTAACCACTTATCTGCTCTAGATATAGAGAACGGACAGACTGTTGTGGCGGAGCTTTAGGCTTTTTACAGGAGTTCCAATTCAGGTAAGGGAATATCTTTTAAACTTTACTCTGTCTGCCTTTTGAATGACACTGTGGACTATGCAGAATTTAGGGTGAGCCCTCCCAAACGACGTTGTGTTGTTTTGGGCGGTTGGGCTTTTCCGGGGTTGTGTTTTTTTTTTTTTTTCTTTGTATTCCACCTTTTGTGTACTTTACAGTCCTATGGCGGAAACTAAAGCAAAGCGGTTTTAAGTTCTGTTCTTGTTCCTTCTTCTTATTTTTTTTTTCAATCTTCGCTTTTCCTTAATCCCCCACTTTTTTTTTTTTTTTTTTTTCTCTTTTTTTCCTTTCGTCTTCCCTACAACAGTTTTCGTTTATTCTTCTTTTTCAATCCCTAATGTCCATTTTCCTCGGACGTCGTGCTTTCTGTTAGTTCCGTTTGAGTTTTATTGTGCTTTCGTTTTTCCCCTGTCGTTTTCTCTTCCGTGGCATGTAGTTCTATGTTATTTTTCCTATACCGTAATGTTATATTTCCACCGGCATTGAATAAATCGCCCAATAAAAACAGATGTGTTCGGGTCCATAGTTACAGACTATGACAAAACATTTTGCTACATGCCTTGAAACTACCCTGTGCGTGTGGGTATATCTGGAACATCCCCGAAAACTGAGTATGCAGTAGCATCTTTGTTGGGGAAACTAGGCAGTTGATCGATTCTGTTTGCTTGTCCGCTCTGCTTCGGAAATTTGCGGCAATCCGTTGACCATTGGAGAGTAGGGGCAGCCGGAAACAAAAAAAAAAAAAGTATAATATATATACATATATATAAAGATAAAAACAAAAATGAAAATAAAAAAGGGACACCAGCCACTTATCCATTTGATAGCTCGGCTACGCTGAGAAGGTGTATCCGCGTTGCAACTTCCTCGACCAACGGCATGAGGAGTTCTGGTGCTTCCGCTGCTGCTGCAGCAGGATACTCTCGGGCTGTAACGTTTTCGGCAGAAAGCTCTGGGCTGTGGAGTATATTTTACCTCAGCCTTGCGGATGTTTCAACTCCACACGTATTTTCGAGAAAATTCCGGTTGCAGAACTGGGACTGCGGAAAAACTGTTAAGTCAACGCTACCGATTTAATGCAAAAGTTGCCATGCCCCTGGGGTCTTTGCGCACAAACGAAATATTGACCTATTTTACGTAACGCTATGCCTATTTGGGAAATTTCTAGGCCGGATTAGGCAATAACTTATTCATTTTGATATTTTTTAAATTCTGCTTTTGTAGAATTGTTTTTTATTTCGTATAGAATCGATCTACAGATAGCTTTTCTTTTAACTTGAAGTGTTGGTGGTGGGCGCTCTTTTTGGAGGGGGCGAGTACCCTACGTAAGTAGATGGTCGCTAAGGGTAACGGATGTTACGTAATCTGTAGTTCGTAGTACTAAGTACTCGAGGATGGCGCAATGGGTATTGTTTCTTTTGTATGTACTCGAGTAGTTAAACTTCTGAGTAAGTAACCCATATCTATGAGGTTTAAACCCGCGAAGCGACGGGCGAGCGCAGCTCGTACCTGCATGTAAAGTAAAGTACAATCGTATTGTAACATCGGCATTCGTAACCCGCGTTATCCCAGCCGAGTCAGAGAAGATCCAGTTCCATGCTATAGGAACTTTGAATTCTGAATTCTCTCTCTTATACGCATACGTGTACGAGTACTTAATAATATGCCGCTAAAAATTCAGTACATTTGAGGGGTTTCGTTTCGTTTTTGATGGGATTTTAAACCCTGATTAGTAAGAGACACACAAGTTGACTAAGCGATAATCGAACGATCAACCATAGTTTATCCCTCCCCTTTTCTGCGAAACGCGTTGCTTTCTTCACACCTCAACAACAAAAGGCCCGTTTTAGCATCTCCCTCTTCCTTCATCCGTATCCAACGACATCCCTTCCCCAATCCATTGATCTTTCAATTTCCCCCCATCCTCCTTTCTTGCGCTAGGCAAAATTTTCACACACGCTCGCTACCATGTCGACCGACTACAGCAAGCTAAAAGTTTCGGAGCTCCGCGAAGCCCTTCAAAAACGTTCTCTCTCCACCTCTGGTATTAAATCAGACTTGATCGCACGCCTGATCGAAGCCGATAATGCGGCGTCAAAACCCACTGCGAGCAGCACTCCCACTGCTACCGGAGCAGCCAGCGCACATCTACCCACGGCAGACGATTACGAGGTCGACTGGGACAATGACGATGACGCTACGCCAACGGCCACTACAGCTGCTGCTCCTGCTCCTACTTCTGCTCCTATAACGGCCGAGGTGAAGGCCAACGAAGCCGAGAAATTCGATGAGAACAAAACGGAGGAAGAAAAGCCAAAGAAGAAATTCAAGTCCATTGCCGCCCTCTTCGATACTCCTGCGCCTCCGAAACCTGTAACCCAGAATCCTCCCACTCAGCCCTCTTCACCATCTACCGTCTCCGAAGACACCAACGCGTCTAAGCTCGCAGCTCAGAAACCCTCCGAACCCTCTTATTCCGCCAATCTGTCTGCCACATCCGTAGAGGAGGAATTGGAGCGGCGTAAAGCACGAGCGAAGCGTTTTGGCCTCAACCCGGAGGATGATGAATCCATCAAGAAACTAGAGCGCGAGAAGCGATTTGCAACTAGTGCGGGAGGAGAAGAGCAGGCTAAAAAACCCGAGGTCAAAGGCCTTGATAATGCATTATCAGAGAGGCAAGAGAGGAAGCGGGGACGACAAGGCGGCGAGGAACGAAAGAACGACAAGAGGCACCGTCCAGGCAATAGCAACAATAATCAGAACAATGCCTCAGGAAATGGAGGAAGGCGACATGGAAACCGGAGACATCCAGGGAGTAGGATGGAGAAGAAGACAGGGACCGGTGGTAGCAGCGGTGGAAGCATCCTGGATGATCCCACGGAAAGGGCAAAGGCCGAAGCACGTGCCAAGAAGTTTGGACCGGCGAAATGAGCAGACCATGTGCGTTCTGGTGTAATGATGTAATGACGCGGGGAAGTGGATACTGTAATTGTAGACCTACCATATTCTGGGATCGCTTTTTTCCTTCGTGCTTTACTTTGATTAGTGTTTAGTGTTTTTTTTTTGTTTTTTTTTTTTTCCTTTTTCCGCATTACCTTGCAGAAGTTGCCGAAAGATCGATGCCAGATGATTTTCCGTGGGTGTATTTGGCTGGACTGGGAAATTTACTGCACACTCAGAGGGTGCTGGCATTGGTCAACATTAATCCTTTCTATCAAAGGATGGTAGAACTTACTAGTAACCCTTTTACGAAATTTTCCGTTTGCCTGTTTATCGTCAATATCACCTATATTTGGAGAGCTGCAGTAAAATTTGCTTTTTGGTTGCTACCGCAGCAGGAATAATAGCTGGGACTATGGTTGAGCATCAAAGATGTGTTTAATTACTCAGAAATATCTAGAGTGAAACTGCCGCGTGATTAACACGAATAATATTCTGCTGCTAACTGCCGGGACAGCCAACCATTCGTTGGTAATTAACCATGGCACTTTTTGCATAAACTGATGCAATACCTTGTAGGTACACACGATCCGAGTTACATGTAGAGGCTTAAGAGATTGCTGGCAGATAGTTTCATTCCGCAGGTATGTACAAAAGTACGGAACTAGTATGGGCGAATCCGAGCGGAAAAGGGAAAGGACGAGTGATGCTTCATGACTAACGCATCCCCAGTACAGACGAATCATCCAAGCTTCGAAATGGATAGTTTCATACGCATATTATCAGTAAGGAGATTCTTTTATGAAGAACAAAATATTAAGGAAAAATTGTATGCTTCAGTTGAGGCAGCATAAGAATCACAATGGTGCGGTCAGGGTAACTGGTCTGCTGGATAGCGCCAGGTTTTTTTTTTTTTTGATAACAAAAAAAAGTCTCCAGCCCCACTGCTAACTTGCCCCCGACTTGCAGTTACGATATTGATACTTCATTTATACGTTTCTCTCCTCTATTTGACAAGCTGTAAACTCTATCTGTCACCATTGCAAGGAACTAAGTTGGTTCAAAAGTTGCATTCGGTCCCATTTTTGTTGCACATTCACTTTGTGACTGATGTTGATTGCCGGTTATGAAAGAGAAATGAAAAAAAAAAAAAAAAAAACTTTTGTGAGTAGATGCCGAAAACTTCTCCTAGCGGGAAATTTGTATCAAAAAGATAATTGCACGACATTCGGGTGTCGATACGCAGAATATCTCAGGAAGAAGGAAAATAAGTTCCGATCCTCAGTGTAGCACGAATCAGAAATGCGAGGGCTAAATCAGCTTAAGATATTTTTTTCCTCTCGATGCGGCACAAAGAGGTGATGTTCAGAAACCAAGTTTTTTTTGCCACAAAAGCTAGGAAAATTGGCAATTCACTTGTGGAGAAGCATGGTAGTAATTTCCTAGAGCTATATATTTAGCTTATTCTTTCTCCTAAATTTCGAAGCAACGGCAGGTTGTGGAGACACATATATTAATATGCGTTTTGCATTTATACAGACAAAAGCTACCTACATGCATTATCAACCTTGTCCAAACATAGTTGGGACAAAAAAAAATGTTAGACGGTATCAGCTAAGGGATGTGGTTCCAGTTCAGCAAAAGAAACGGTATGTGAAAGTATCATCAGGTTGTTATTCGACTTCTCCTAGGCCACCGCTGGCCACGATAAGCTTTTACTCCAAAGGTATCATTCAACTTTGAGAGAAGTATCAGTCACGACATTCAGGAGAGGTAAGTTCTGCAGCTACGTGTCCATAGCGCCTCCGGTATGCATATCCTGATAAATATATTTCGATTACGTACGCCCCGTAAAGCTTTTGCACTTTCAGGCCATGAGACATTCAGCAGTTTAATTGATTGGCCAAAAACTTGCTCAAAATACAACACGTTTGGAGGAGATCAGAAAAAACATGACTATGGTAATTGCCATGTCAGTAATTTCTTTAAAGCAAGGGAAAAAAATATGACAATTATAAGGAGTTCAGATGACAAAAACAGAGTGGCACAAGGACCCCTATCCGAGTCGTCTTCGCCTCATCCCATCAGCCCTGGTTCCGGTACATCAATGCCAGGTTTGACATGGAAGTGAGGGTGTTTGGGTGCTCGTGGCCCAAAATTCTTTCCCTTAATACATCGCAGATGCGAATCCTACCATGTTCATTCTGTTTTGAATTGTTATGCATATCGATCACTAGTAGGAGTGCGGGTGGCCTAACATATATCTATTTAGGTAATGGAAAATCAAAATGATTGGTTATTATTTTTCTGCCGGTTTGTGGTGCGGAATTCTGCTGGCGTTTCAGCTCACCATGTTGCCCGTTCCGCAAACCCCCCCTTCTATATCTCCGTCAAATTATGGATTCAATATTCAAATGTAAAAACAATTTTTTAACTTGAGTTCTCAGAATGGGTACAATACAGGCGCGTGTGGGATAGAGATTGGGGTGAGATCGCAAGCGAATCGGGTCGGTACCGGCGCACTCGAACATTTCAAAACAGTGACTTCTGTTGCTAATTGACGTCATTATAAAGTTTAAGGGTAAGGGGATGATATGGAAGATCGTTGTTGGACAAGCATTATGAAGCGGGATGAATTAATAAAACAAAATCGATAAAATCAATGCGAAATGAAACGAACATAGAAACGGTTCAATGCGGATGAGTCCACCAAGGAAGGTAGTTCGCGAGGAAATAAATTATAAGCAGGTCTTAAGTACCCGCAAATCACACGTTACAACAAAACATCTAATCGGTTCCACGTCGTGAAGAGACTGTAAACAATTTTTCTCAGTTATATTTCTCTAATCAGCCTTAGAAATTTGGTTTAATATTATAAAATAATGGTCGCATGTCCCAATGGCCATGTGCTTGACTACGAATCAAGAAATTCCAGGGTCGGGCCTTGGTGCGATCAAAAAAGTATTCATGTTTCTTTCATCAAAGGAACGCTATTTTTCCTTTGTCACTCCCACGGACTGGCATACATTCCAGTGATCAAAAATATCAGGCTGCCGATGTTTTATATTTCATCACTTTTTATGATGTTGCTTTCCCATATGGTATTGCACATTGTACATACAAGGCATGCTGTGGCTACATGGACTCTATTTTGCTTCAAAAAATCCGCCCAAAGTCGGTGCTCATCAATAGCTATCTACTCGCAAAGGAGTCTTTGACACATGCATAGATTTGGAGAATGAACTGTCCATCGTTCTTCTTTCCTAAAAAGGAGAACAACAAGAACATTTAAAAGTGGAAGTTTCAATTTGAAAAGAAACGAACTCGCAACAAGTATGTGGTGGAATCTGCTCGCTCTTTCATTTCTTTGCTCTCGCCCATTTTTTCAAACTGAGAAAAGTTACTTCCCGTCTCTACTAATGAAAATCAATGGCCATGCTTCTCAATTTAATGTGACCTATACCGCAATGCAATGCCTAGAATTATAGAAATTGGAAAAAATAAAAAAAAGAGGTGTGAGTTTGCCCAAGATACTTGTGAACTCCTGCTAGTCAAGTATAATGACAAACCAAATCATGACAGCGCGTGATAACTGCGAACGGTAAGCGTTCTTGATATCATTTCAAATAGCGAGGTCAATTTTTTCGTGAGCGAGATAGTGCATATAATCGATGTTTGGTAATCCTCACGTGTGAACAGTGCTGCCACGGAACTGAATGGCAATTAATTCGTCATTTGCAGGTTGCTGCAGCTGTCTGGGAAAAGCTACTCCTGGGAATTGGGAGATAAGAATTCACACCAAAACAATTATAGTCTGGGTAGGCTGGTTTGATTCAAAGGCGGGGCGTGTGAGCGAAATCAAAGGTTTTGGTACTCGATACATATAGGGCCTTGAGTGTTTGCCTTGCTCATTTGGGGAGCGTGCTTCTCCTGGCATTCTTCTTTCACTTTGAAAGAAGCAGGGGAAAAACAGCCAATACGTTAATGGCTTAGGGATGATTGCTTAAATATAAACATTCCCTTTGAATAAAATTCACGTATTCAAACGTATATAGGTCACGGCTACTCCTCTCACATTCAAATAGTTGGAGCCTTTCAAGCACAGACGTAAAAGTTCCATTTCAATCCGCTATCTAAAGATTATGCATGCGCACATACATATTAAGTTGGCTTAAGTATGTAAGCACATACATAATCCACCTCCACCTATTCCAACTTCCATTTGGCAAACTCGTCCATGAAACTCTCCACCTTGGCATGAGTCCCCTTAGAAAGGATCTTACGTTGAGAATCGAGGGCCTGTTCCATCTCGCGGTCGATCATCTCGACAAACGGCTCAATCATCTTCCAAAGACGCTCGACTTGTTCGCTGCCGAGCTTCGTTCTGGCTTCATGAAGCTCCCTGCAGAGGTAGAAAAGCTTGACGGTCAATCCGTGGTGGATTTGGTCCTCAGGGCAAAAAAATATTTTCTGCGGTTCCTCCATGAGCTTGAGAAAAGTGTCGCAAGTAGCAGGGAAATTTGAGAACGGATTATCTTGGGAAGGTAAGGCGGAAGTTGAATCGACGGAAGAGTAGCTTGAACGAGGCAAGCTCACAGGCGACGCTGACGCAAGCTCGGCCGCCACGAAATGGACGGAAGCAGGAGGGGGATTGCGCTCCGGAGGGTGTGTCGTGGAGGATGTCAACGGCTGCTCCTCGCTCAAGGAATTCAGTCAGCAACTAAGTAACGATGGAACAGACAAAAAGGTGCAAATGTGAAGGGTTCGCAGATGGAAACGATCTTGATGAAGCAGTAAATACTGACCGAAAATTTGACGTTGTCACTGTGGCTGCTGCGAACCGTTGAGGAAGGCGTATGATTGCGGGGACCAGCAGCATCAACCTGTTGCAAAAGATTGTCCATTTTTCCAGCGCTTGCACAATCGCGTTTGTCGTCGATTTGTCGTCGATTTGTCGTCGACCCTCGTCTGAGCAGTGAGGTTTCCAGTATCATCTCAAGTTGCCGCCGCCGTTGCTTAAAAGGCGGGTGATCAGCGGTGATCTGCATTTTTTTTACATGCCGAATTACCAAACACAACCAATGAAAGTATTTTAAATCATTATTGATAGCTTTAATTATGGGCTATGAATATTTTTATAGACGACTTACTATTTGGAACTTTATTCAAGCCAAATAGAGTTATTCATAAATGAGAATTGAACTTCCATATTACTTCAATTCTGGTGTTCAATTCTCTTTAAAGTGCTATAAGCGTGACATAAGAATTACAGAACGAACATAACTGTTCCTTCTGCAACCATTCTAACACCTATCCCCGGGAACCCTAGCTAGTTTTAAGTACAGGCCCTAGACACCTAACGATGTCCGGAAAGTGTAACCGAAGATGCGTAAGAACGAAATAATACTTTTAATTATCTCTCCATTTTCAGAGGATTGGCTTTGCGTTGGCTTTGTAGACTTTCTGCGTGGCATCGGGATAAATATGTATAGAGGGTGAAAAATTTGGAAAGAAATAATGATAGAACTGATGGGAGGATTTCGCTGAATTTTGTATGTAATTCGGTCGGAAAAAGGGGTCAATAGCGATAGAAAATTTTCGCCGTCGGAAGAGAATCCGTGTTAAGTATGTAATTGACTTTGAAATGTTTTAGAACAGTTTATTTTATGACGTATGATTGACCATGGTCTGAATTGAGCACTGATGGCTGGGTCACTCATCATTGTATCTATTCTGATTCTATTCTCCCAATAATTGAAATTAAGAATGGAACGAGAATAAGAAATTAATTCTCATTTTTGAACAACCCTAATGACTATTTTTGTGTAATTGCATACTATGTACTCACTGCCGAAAACTTGGGCAGTGGTAGTTACTGTGTATACATATGTAGGGCTACCACTCTCCCTCTGCTCTCGTGGAAACCCAACCCTCTAACGGTTTGAACTCCTTTTTTTATAACATGTTTATATTGGTATATTTTTATATTCCGATCAGGTTTCCAGCTGTCCAAGTGTGGGGCTCAGTTGGTCGACTTGCAAAGCTGACAGCGACGATATCAGGAACAAAGAACTTCATTGCAGTGGAAATTAGAGTACCAAAACCTACTCTCGGACAAGAACATATTGTTTCAAGACTATACATGCAAAATGGGCAAATTAGTTGGTTCTATTGCATGCGTATACGTGAATAAGCACCTGTTTGAATTTTCGGAAAACTACCAGAAATGCCACCCATAAAAAATATACATCTGCTAGAATGCCACTCACGAGTTTTATGCCACTCATCCGAGCACATTAGGTCACTAGCCTGCCTTTTTTCAGTTAGAATGCTACGAGTTTTAGTTACTCACCAAAGCACACTAGGTCATTAGCCTGCTGTTTTCGGTTACATTCTCAAAACCTTACATCCTATATTTTCCCTGCAGGTGTAAAGTACTTCATCATCGAAAATTTTCTCGTATCCATATACCTTTCACAATTCCAACATTTCTCCATTTGCATAATAACGTGCCGAGTATACATACGCATCCCAAAATTGCCCTCGAGCTTGGATAAGAGTTTGGATCTTTTGAAGACTTTAAAAAAGGCTGTAATACAGTGGGCTATCTCCGACAAGTTTACCCATCGAATTGCAGATAACGATCGTACGAGAGTCGTCGTTAAGTGTCGCGACTGTACTTGTCCTTTTCACATCCACGCATCGCTGGATTTCGACTCCCAGCTGGTTTATATCGCTGCAATTGATCCGATGCATTCTCACATTGGATCTGGCAAATTTTACCGCAAACCTTCGAGCAACCACGAGTGGCTTGTATATACACTTCCTCAGATTATGTACATCATACCAGGAAAATGCACTACCTTGTTGACATGCTGTTTCATTCAAACGTTGCCTCTGAAAATAGCCAATCGATTAAATGCCTTCCACTCTCAAGGTGGACACATACAGGAATATGTATGCTGCCAATGTAAATCCCGTTGATATTACCGACCTTCAATTGCCTGCAGCATCAACCAAGAACCCAGGTGAAATACCATTGCCTAGCGAACACAACCAACCTCTGTGCTTCCCACCTATCCTCGGTCCGCCAAAGGGATGACCTCGCATGGTTCGTATTCGCGCAGGGAAAAGGTGACGTAGACAGCAGCAAAGTGCTGGACGGTTACCAGATATTCCTGATCACCCTCGTCAGCATTGTGCTACGTGTAAGGAGACTGGGCACAGTGCCCGTACTTGCAGAAAGCCACCAGCGGTTTAGATGTACACTTGATCCGAGAGGCTTTTAGTCACTCGAGGATGAGATATGTTTTGGGTGTGAGTGAAAAGTTTTATTTTTTCTTTTTGCTTCTTTCTTTTGCTTTATTTTATTTTATTTTATTTTATATTTTTTTCATCTTATAAAATTATTTTTGTATTCTAAACTAGAAAAAAAAAAAAAAAAAAAAAAAGCTTAAGTCTCTCAAAAGACGTTATCAATGATTTCCCTGTAAGGAATATAATTGTCAATGCATGTATTTGTAAGTATTAACAGCCGGAACAGCAACGAGGGGGAGCTACCCTCTATAGTTTGCATACTAAGTATAAACAGGTTAGCTGAGAAATTAGTGCACAATAGCAAAGGGTGTGGCCTGTTGACTGAGTGGCATAAAACTCTTGGGTGGCATTCTAGCGGATGTATGTTTTTTTTTTTTTTTTTTTTTTTTTTTTTTTTGGGGGGGGGGTGGTATTCTGGCAGTTTTCTGTTGAGGTTTTGCGGCAATATAGCAGAATAAGACATATGTCTGCTATCCCTTCGTCTTTCACACCTACGTGAACATCTTGCCCTCTCTAACAAAATGTGGAGATTCTCATAAACCGTCCTATGTATGTAGAACTCGCGATACAGCCAGTGGGGGATTTCGCGCAGTGTTCGCAAACTTCAAAGACAGTCAAGAAACCTCACTAAACCTTCCGCAGACTAATTCGCAACTCTCACGGATGTAAATTTGTTTCTGAAACAGCCCCCCTCTTTTGCCGTTTTCCTTTTTTTTTCTTTTCTTTTCTTTTCTTTTCTTTTCTTTTCTTTTCTTTTCTTTTCTTTTCTTTTCTTTTCTTTTCTTTTCTTTTCTTTTCTTTTCTTTTCTTTTCTTTTCTTTTCTTTTCTTTCTTTTTCTTCTTTTTTCTTTTTTTTTTTTTCCTTCTCCTCTTTCTCTTTCTCTTTCTCTTTTGCTTTTCTTTTCCATTTCTTCCTCTTTTATTTTTCTTCCTTTCTTTTTCTCGCACTGTCTGAACGGCAAAGTTTGCCAACTTGACACTCAGTCGGAACACATGTCACCGAACGAACAGATCAAATCCTCACTTGTACCATATTTTATCTAATACACATTCATTGACCGATGCATATCCGTAGCATGGGGGGAAAAGCAAACGCGTTTGTTAAGCAAAAAAAAAGTGTAACAACCAACATCCAAACGATCCCGCCTTCTATATGTATGTCGGTAAGCACATAGCTAACATTCAGATTGTTCTCTGCTGTAGCTGGCTATCAAATTCATATACCAGACATGTGGTTCCCAGGCCGAATCACGAATGAAGTCATTTTTTTATAATTTTCCCTTCTTCTAGAAATATTGCAACACCATACTTAAATTTCTGATACCTTCGTATGTGTATAAATGTTTGGACTCGCTCCGATAACGAGAAGACTGATGAGTCTCGGCATAACTCCTGAAAAGTAGACAGTAGAAGTTGCCTCTGCTTTTATACATATATATATCACAAACGCTAAGGTGTAAACTTATAAACAATAGTTAGAACAAAGCAAAGAAAAACTAACTTTACAATCGCAGGGAAAGGGCCTGAAAGAAACCGCAAGGAGTTTCCTTCTCCTGTATATGATGTCGAAGTAAATCGACATTCCAGCACCAGTAGCGTGTTCGTTCTATATTTCTCAAGAAAAATTGACATACCGACATCTTACTTGTTTGCAATAGATATACCCCCACTGCTCCTAATTCTACATAAGCTCACAAATCTCACATGCACCCACAGCGATAACCTTTAGGTAGGACAAAAGCACTTCTCTGTCCGCTCAACCACTGAAGCGAACCCTAAAACACAAGTCTATGTACCAAAAAAGTTGTTGTGATCACACCAGGGGTCGAACCTGGAATCTCTTGATTCGTAGTCAAGCGCCTTGCCATTGGGCCATGTGACCATGGGGCTTCGCGCACTTCCACACTTACTGGTGGCGGGGATAATTGAGAATGCTTAGGATGTTACAGAGAGTGATGATCATGGGATATCACTCGTGCGTTGGTTGGCTAGTGAAAAGTTGTAAATGCGAAGGATGACATTCCGAGGACATGCCTCGCGGTAAATAAGACAGGCTACGTTTACGACTAAAAGCGGAGCCCTACGCGAACGCGTAAACCACTCTTAGCTTTATCCCTATCTTCGAAAAAGAGAAAATACATCGGGAAAATTTTGTGGCGCGGGTGGAATTGGGAGAACTGTCCAAATCGTAGACCTTCTTTAAAATCACCTTCTTCCCTCCTTATAACCTCAAGAAAAACCACTCAAACTTCTTAACACACACTCAAAGCTTCACCCCTTAGGCTCGCGCGCTTCGGACGCTGCCCGATTTTCACTTCGCATACGTACTAACTAGTAACTACTAAGTAATAGAGTACATAATGTACTGTGCATGTATGTAGTTCGACAACGCCCGAGCTCGGACACCTCCAGCAGCCAAGACACCGTCACATGCATATGCAGCTTAACGCGCACAAGTGTACATATTTCAGCGCATAATCCTTCGCTCGACGCCGTTAGACGCACCGACGTAACGGAAGAAGCAGGTAAGAAGACCTGGCTAGTGGTTTTCTTGCGGCAGGGAAAAGGGACGAGACAGCGGGTACATTTGCTGTGCACGTCGCCGTACGAGGACCAGGCTTTTCAGTAGATAAGTAATTACCAAAGAGGTGCCGGTGCCCCCGATACAGCAACGAATGTTTCGGAACTCAGCTCTCAATATGCGGGTGGGTTTTGGGTATCTGGTGGGACATACGCGGAGGAAGCTGTTGTAGGGAGAGAAAACAATAAAGTGGTAGTAGAGTACTTTATTCCGGTGATGTGTCTTCGCAAGCGCCAATTATCGTATAATTAAGCACTTACTTACATAGAGTGGATCGGCAGATGGCATGCGCACCGCTGCTCGCTGCCATATCTATACTCTGGAGTCTGAACACCCGGCAATGGCCCAAACCCTCAGCTAGAGCTTGCGTCAAATTCAAAATCGCCACTGCATTGTAGCCTAGTTATGTAGGATAGAGGAAGTAGGCGGAAATGTTCCGACTAGTATCTTGCACGACAGTTAATATATGTATGGTCCATCAGTTGCAACAGCTCAGACTCTGCGTGGTGTTCGATTTATATTACGTGTGTGCATGTACATACGCTCTGTAGACGTGATATATATATAGTAGAGTAAGGATCCGTGATGCCCTTGCTTCGATGACCGTCCGGATAGCGCTATCGAACGCATCGAATTGACAAAATGCGAACCGACCGGGTCCCACAGGCGGCCGTAGCTCCCATTGGAATACTTCCCACGCCTCGATTCGCAAGCTCTCGTTAACGGTAGCGATGCCCACATGGCCTAACGTTCGACCAAAAAGCTTTTCATGCAAGATCTGCGTCTTGACTCTTGCTGGAAAACAGTTCGACTGACACCGCTTCAATTCCCCTCACTCCAAACTAACTTACATTACCCGCCGGTACTATCCCCAAGACGTAAATGGGGGAGAAAAAAGAAAAAAAAAAAAAGAAAAAAGGAAAAAGAAAAAAG
>JABYPW010000429.1:0-26386 GCA_016880775.1 Phymatotrichopsis omnivora | reverse complement strand
AAAAAAAAAAAAAAAAAAAAAAAAAAAAAAAAAAAAAAAAAAAAAAAAAAAAAAAAAAAAAAAAAAAAAAAAAAAAAAAAAAAAAAAAAAAAACATAGCCTATGTACTATTTATTTTGAGCTTTTCTAAGATCCTCTAAGGTATATAATCTAACTATAAAATCTTACCTAGCATTTAGCTTAGTATAGGGACTAAATACCTTCCTTTGTATCCACTAGTACAATTACTAAGTGACTATCTAACATGCTATTCTAGAGTGCCTAGCCTGATCTAAGGCCTGAGAAATATATAACCTATACCCTAAACCACTGGAGTATATATTTTGAGACCCTATTAGTACCTAAAAAATTGCTAAGTATATTGTTAAGACTATATACACCTATATTATCAAGACTAAAATAGGGATCCCTATATAACCCTATCTATACAAGTTCAAAGTAGTAGTGATAGTAGAATATAGTATTCATCTAAACCCCTATTATGTACTCCCTCTCCTTGTACCTATAATATGTATAGCAGTTATAGACTATACAGATTCTTCCTAGGTTAGAATAATTTCATAGGCCTAGCTTATACTAAGGGATTAGCCTCACCTCTGTCTACTTTCCTAGCTTCTCATAATTCTAATGTTTTTTTACAATGTTTTATAGAGGGGGTTATACCTATTTTTGATTTTTTAATTTTGTGATTTTTGTTTGATACACTACATTTCTTATTTTATTAAGAAGAGGGGGGGAAAATTCATCTTATTTAATCTTTACAACACTAAAGGGGTCATCTAAAAGAACCTCTACTTGTAGTTCTACTAACTATAGTAGAGTTAAAAAGATAGCTAACCAAAGTCAGTATTATAATAGTAAAGATTAAATATAGGATTATCCTAATTCCTCCTTACTAAGATGTAATTAACTACTAAGGAAGGGTAGGTAGAAGGTAGGCAGGCAAGGAGTGAGGGGCTAGTTAACACATTACTAGTATTACCATCCTGGGGGGGGGGAAATTTATTTTTATTTTATCTTTACAACCCCGCTAGGGGTCATCTAAAGAACCTCCACTTGCAGCTATATCAAGCTATGATGGAGGTAGAAGACAGCTGACTTAAGGTCAGTAGCATGTCCTATGGTTTACAAGATAAAATACAGGTTTGTTCCTGAATCCTCCTTGCTTACATGTAATAAACTAAAGAAGAGATGGGGCAGAAGGGAAAGAGCGGCGGGGGAAAGCGAAAATCAGGAACAAAACGTGACCGGCACAAATGCGACAACCCAGTATGTCAAAACAGCATAAAGACTCTAAGTGAAAAGGAAAAAGAGAAAAGCCTGGGGAACCCCTTTCCCATCTCCAGCTAGGCGAACCTTATAATAACCGGGAGGAATCGAGGTACAAGCGACGAACACTAACCAAAGAGAAAGGAAAGAGAAAAGATGAAGGAGATAATAGAAGCCAAACTCACAGAACTCTTACACTAAGGGAACAACAAAAGTAGAAAAAGACATAAAACACCGAGGGGCCCTAAGTCTCCATTCCCTCTTCCATCATAGCACACAGGTTCTCTACTCTCTTATTATTTTCAGCCAGGGCTTGCAAATAAACAGGGCAGAGGGGATCATTGGTAGGGTAGGTGGCATCGCAATTGGCACACTTAAGTACTGTATGGTCGCATTATTGTCTGCGGCGTTTACACTCTGTGTTGCTACAGAAGTGTTCGAAGATGGCGTGGGGTCCAGCACAGATGCGGCAGCGGGGGGAGGATATGCACTTCAGTTAGTTATGACCGAAGCAATAGCAGCAGGAGTATTGAGTAGCCTTTGAGAAGGGGATGTATGGGTCAGTCCAATGGTTATTGTTGAGGATGGTCAGACCTTGAGAGATGCAGTAGTGATTATTGTTCACCATTACGGTGATGACAATAGAGGAGGCAGGTTTGAGTATTACTATCCTATAGCCTAAGAATGAATACCAAGTAGTATTGGTGAGTAGTGGAGTGCTAATGAGCATGATGGTAGTAGGGACACTTGATACCTATTCCTAAGGGGTCTACTTAGATAACTCTTAAGCTCCAGTTATATATAAAAGAGGATACCCTTGAGTTCTAGGAGGAATCAGTCATAAACCTATAGTAGTCCTAAGAAGGATAATCGATAGTTTAACCTCTGGTTAGCTCAAGCTACTCTATGGACTCCATAGCCTACTGCCATGTATACTATGGTATCATACTGGTACATTAGTAAGGAGTAGACCTCCACTCTGTGACTAGTATTTAGGAGCTTTAGAACCTAGTTATTCATGCAATTAAGTTTGTGTATAATGTCCTAGTTCTATATACATCAAAGCACTCTAGGCTACTAATTATAGTAGGTAGAAGGTAGAGAGCAGTAGGGGAAGAGGAGAATTCAGAAAATATGATCACTAAAATGCCCAATAACATATAAAACAAGCAAAGACTTAAGCAAAAAAATAAAAGATATGACTAGGGACTCTCTTTCCCATCTCTAGTAAGGTGAACTTTACAGTAACTGGAAGGGATCAAGGTATATATAATGAAATCTAAACTTAAAATTAAGAAGAAAACTTGGATAGGTTAAATATAGTGTAAAAATATAGAGTAGAGGGCAAGGGAAGAAAGGAAGTAAGAAGGGAAGGACAAAAAGAGAGACCTTAAGATTCTATACTCTTAACTATTCCAGTATGTAGATTCTTATACCACTTGTTATTATTAGCTAAAACCTTCAAATAAATAGAATAAAGGGTAGAGGTAGTAGGGTATATGGGATTGTAATTGGTATACTTAAGTACTATGTACTTGTATTATTATCCCTTGCATTTAAACTCTATGTTGTTGTAAGAGTACTTAAGGATAGTATAGGGGTTGGTACAGAGTTGGCATTATAAGGGGTAAGTATACTTTAGTTGATGATGACTAAAGTATGAGCATCAAGAGAATTAGGTAGTATAGGTAAAGGCAATATAGGGTTTACTCTTTTAGGTATTATTTAGGATAGAAAGGCCTTATAAAATGTGGTAGTCATTATTATTCACTATGATAGTGATAATAATTGAGGAGATAGGTTTGCTGACTAACTTACCCTTTGAAGCAATGTAGTAGAGGTTTAAGTGAGGAGTACTATATGGTTAAATATCTCAATCTCCTTGTAGATAGGTGATATGTATTCAATCTTAGATATGTTAAGAACTAGGGTTAGTACATTGTACATGATGTACTTCTTATGAAGGAAGTTCCAGCAGAGGCCAGTGGTAGTACAAAAGAACTTATAGATAGCCTCTTCAATAGTTAGCTTATAAGTAAGTACTTATTAGGTAATTGTATTCTCTATAATAGAAAGACACTGTATAGGCTAGCCTTCTAGACAGATGAGATATAATAGGTAGAAGTAGCTTTTTTGTTAATAAGAGTATTATTAATAATAGCCTAAACTATGATAGGGTTGAACTTAGAGATTTCTCCTTTGAGATTAACAATAATTTCTCACTTATTGTTAGAGGGATAGTTTAGGTTAGGAGTAGTAGTAGTAGTAAGTTGTTGTGGTATAGCTAGTATTAATGGTACATGTTTCCTTACATAGAAAAGCTTAGTAAAGACCTCACAGGTATGAAGCTATAAGTATTACTGAGTGAACTTAGATATCTTAACTTATTCTTCTCAACTGAATAAGATCTTTCCTATATCTAAATGGAAGTGGAATAGAAAGTATAAAGTTGTAAGGTAGAAGTGAATATATTCTTAAGACTTGAAGCTAGTCTTGAAGCTTAGGAAGAAAGAAGGAAAAGACAAAGAATGTATGAAGTTTTTTCACATTTAAACTATTTTTACATGAGAAAAAGAACATCTGAAGTTCTCTGCATTTAGTCACTATTATAGAGGTTGGGCATATATACAAACTCAATTGCAATTACTAGTATTATATATAGGAGCGATATTATGATATCGCTAATCGCTATCAGGGTAACCCTTCATATACCTAATATAAAGAATGTGATGGATCACCTTATATGGTTCATATATAACTCAGTAAAGATACCTCAGGCACACTTTACAAATGCTACTGAGTAAACTCAGATATCTTGGCTAAATGAAAGCTTAACTGGAAGATATCATTCCTATGACGAACAGGGTAGACTTCAGATTGAGAAGATGAAGAAGACAAATATATTCTTTAAGGCTTGAAGATAACTCAAAGGCTTTCACAATGGTGATCGTAGAGAAGACAAGAAGCTATATGCTAGAGAAGGAAGGAAAGAATATAAGACAAGGAGACTCTATTCCCATTTACTAGATAACAAACTATCTTATATACACTTTCCACCAGCGGGGCGTCTTTTTCTCTAACTTAATAGGATGGACTAACTAGGGAAAGGAAATAAAACGAGCATCATGGCTTTTTTAGAAAAGAAAAGGACACAAAAACCCTCTAAGAACTCCTCCGCTGACTCGTGCCGAAAAAGAAAAACAGTAAAGGCAAAATCGGGGGTTCCTCCTCTTTTCCTTACCTTCTACTCTCTTTTCTCGATGACGACTTAGGGGGGCTCGCGTGGTCTGATCTTGCCTAGTGGTCTTCCAAGGCCGTTTTCGACTAGTTTCTTCCACTTGTCCAGGTTTTCGTAGAGGAGGGACTTGAGGCTTGTCTGGGGTGTGACATCTTTGCTGGGGCTGCGCTCCGAGGTGCACTTGAGGAGGAAGTGTTCGACTAACTGAGGGGCCCCGTACAGGCAAATGTTGTGTTCTCTGTCCCAGGGTTTAAAGTTGGGGATGTATGCGTGTCCTATTCAGGACTGGTAGGCTCTTGTCGCTGTGAACCGTGGGAGGTGATCGTACTTGTCCATGTATGGTTCCTTTTTTCCTGTGAGCTGGACCATTTTGGACTTGAGTGTTGTTCAGATTCTGCGTTTGATCGTGCTCCTAGTTATGACTTTTTTGTGTTTCCTGTTTTTCGTGGTTTGTACCTCCTAGGCCTTTTTCGCTTCATGGTCGGCTTCTTCATTTCCTCTGACGCCTTGGTGTGCTGGCACCTAGTCCATGTTTGCTGCGACCTCCAGTTTTGCTAGGTCGATGTTTCTTTGGAATATCTCTTTTGCTACATGTTGCGTACTCGAGGGGTATGGGTTTTGTGCTGCCTTCAGTGCTGCTTGGGAGTCGCTTATGATGGTGAGCTTGGCGATGTTTTGGTGTTTCCTTTTGAGGTTTGTGGTCGCTTCAAAGGCCATACTTATTGCTTCTAGCTCTCCGTCGAAGACTTGGACTCCGTGTCCCTGGCCTTTGCTGATTCTCAGGACTTCTTTGTGGCCGAGGTATCCAACTAGTCCTATTCCAACCTGGTTTTTGTCATCTACCTATGAGGCGTCCGTGAAAATCGCTAGATGGTCATCTCCAAACGTCCTAGGGAAGGTTTGGAGTTGTTCTTTCTTTTCTTTGAACTTTGCAAGCTTCGGTTTTCCTGTCATGTCTATGGGCCATGCACTTGTGGGAGGGGCGAGCTTGTTGAAGGAGAAGGGTCTTTCTCCGAGTTCTTCTTTTATGCACCAGAGCATTACGTCTATCTGTGGCATTCTTGTCATGGACCATGTACTAGAGAACGTCTTGCAGCTCCAGGTTGGCATTCTGGGGGGCCTGGGGCCTTTGTTTAGTCTATTGGTTAGGTGTGGTATTTGGCTGTATATGGGGTGCTCCTTCCCTATAGCCAGTATTCTTGCGCCGTAGTTCTTTTGGTACCTTTGGATCTCGATTTCTGGGGTGTTGAGGCCTGCTTCGATGACTGCTTTGGTGTTGTTGGCTGACCTGAACATTCCACAGGCCCATTTTACTGCTTGGCTCGATCCTTTTTCTAGGGTTTGTATAGCTTTTTCTGTGACCAGGTTCGGGTGGAAGGTGTCGGCTCCGTAGTATAGGGACGGGTATACTACTGCTCTGACTAGTTTTTTCACCATGTACACGCTGAGGCCTCTGGCTCCTGTGGCTAGCCTACTGATATTGAAGAGGCTAGCCTATGCTTGTCCTAGTCTGTGCTGGCAATGTAGGGTATACTTTTCTCCTCTATGGAGTATTATTCCAAGGTACTTGACGATGTCTTTGTGTTGTATTGTTTCGCCCAGGATTGTGACTGGTAATCTGTCCTTGGGTTCCGCTCTGATGTGCTGAAGTTCTGTCTTTCCCGGAGACAAAGAGAGTAGAAGGCTGTCCAGTTTTCCCCTCAGGGCTCCATTTACAAACTCTTCCAAAATTCTGCAGTTTTCCTGATAACTATCGCTTGAACAAAGGAGACAGATATCATCTACATACATGTAAACTTTTATGTGCGCCCCGCTGTCTCTTGTTAGCTCTGCCACATAAATGTTGAAGAGGAGGGGGGAGATGGGAGATCCCTGGGGTACTCCTGGGTTGATGTTTGCCTGGTCTGATCGTGTTCCTTTGTCCGAGAAGGAGAGACTTCTTTGGCTGAGGAAGGACCATGTCCATTTGATGTTGTACTCCGGGATGTTGCCTTTCCACAGGATTTTGAGTAGTTTGCATTTGTTGACCCTGTTGAAACCTTTTTCTATGTCCATAAATAGCATGGTGTTCTTTTTTCCCAAGTTTTGTTCCCACCTACTGTCGTGTTTTAGGGCGTTCACCGTGTCTATTACCGATCTCCCTAGGAGGGCTCCGTACTGGTTTTCAGTGATCATGTCGTTGTTTATTGCATGCTATGACAGTTGTAGTAAAATTATTTTTTCCAGGATTTTGCCGAGTGTATTTATGAGGAAGATGCATCGATAGCTGTTCGGGTTCTCGTATGAGTCTTTTTTAGGTTTGGCTAGGGCTATTCCTAGGGTGTCTTTGAATTCCTTGGGATGGACTCCATACTGCATGAGTGGTTGGATGATCTGGATGATGGTGCCTGGGTTAGTTTCAGTGAGATGTTTCTAGAGGCTGTACCCTATTTGGTCTGGCCCCGGGGCCGTAGTGTGCAGCGTTTTTCGTATGGCGTACTTCAGTTCTTCTTCCATGATCTCTTCGTTCGTGAGCTTTTCTCCCAGGGGGGGGGGGGGGGGGGGGGAGTGGGTCTTCCTTTGTCGGGAAGAAGTGTTCTATTAGGGCCTGTGCTTTTTCGTTTAGGCTGGTCGCGTTTTTTATGGGGGGCAGGGGAATATCTCTTGCTGGTCTTATGTACTTTAGGGCTTTCTAAAGGTCCTTGTTGTTGATTTTGGAGAGGAATTAGTGCCAATGTTCCTTCTTGGTATCATGCACTTTGTGGCGGAATTGCCTTTTTGCATTCTGGATTGCGGCTTTTATTCCTTTTTTGCTTAGTTTTCCTAGGCTTCTTTTCATTTCGCTAAGTTCTTTTGTCCACCATGGCTTGGACTTTGGTAGGATGGTGATCGTGGGCAGGGCTTCGTTTTCTCTTATCTTTTCTAGGAGGTTCTGGATTGTTTGTTTTGTCCATCTGTCTGGGTCTTCTGGTCGGTATTGGGGGGGCTACCAGTTTTTGACGTTGTTCTCTATCTTTTCCCAGTCTGCTTTTTTGAAGTCGAATCTGACCATTTTTTCGTAACTTGTTTGGTTTGAGCTAAGGGTGATGGCTATGACTTCATGGTCGCTAGTGGTCTGAGCTGAGTCTGGTGCTATCTGCCAGTTGGTTTTCTAACTTGCTAGTTATGGGCTGAGAAAGGCTAGGTCGATGGTCGTGTCTCTTTGTTTTCCTTGTCCTATTCTCGTTGGGGTCTTGGGTTCATTGAGGAGGTGGTAGAAGCTTTTGTTTGCGGTGCTTACTAGGGGTTCTGCTGCTTTTGCTTCATCTTTTGTGCTGTTATCCCACCAAGGGTAGTGCAGGTTCATGTCGCCGAGGACCAGGTTTTTGTTGGTGGAGAAGATCTTATCCCATGGGGTTTCTTCTGTTTTTTGGGTAGGGGCCTTGTATACGTTTGTTATGTCCATGTACTTTTCTTTGTTGAGGTAAATTCTTGTTACCATGCAATCTCCTTCTTTGGTCCAATGGGGGAAGGGTCTGATTCTTCTGTCTAGTCAAACATATGTAGCCACTCTCGACCTTGTGGTGTTGCTGGGGTAGAAGCGAGTGAATCCTTGGAAAGTTGGGGGGGCGTTGTTGAACGTTGGGGGTTCTTGTATTGTGACGACGTTTGCTTTGCTGTGCACAGCTATTTGCATGAGAGAGTGGAAGTTCAATTGTGATCTCTGGCAGTTGTGCTGTAATATTTTAAAGACTGGATGTGGGTCTAAACCGAACATAAGACAAGAACAACTGTGCATTTATATATCCTATCCTTCACCCGAGCTGACAAAGAGATGACAAAGGAAAATAGAAACACAAAGAACTAAGACCTGTTCTACACCATCTCCTGATTCCTAATGGCTAAAACCTGTAGAAGAGTCTGGAAAGGACAGGACGCAATTAGTACTCGATTTGACTATGATCGCCTATCACCTTCTTAGGCCTCACTCCTGATTTGTGATAGTCTCTCACGATACGAGTCCGATCACCTGATCATGACCTCATAGCTGACTAGGCCAATATCACATCATGCTAATAGCTGATCATGTGGTAACTATGGGGCTAACTTCCTATGCCTAGTTAGGGCTAACAGCAAAGCTATACAATGCTACGCCATGCTATGAGGTCATGTAATAGAGGATCATCTCTAGAGTGCTTGACATAATGGTGAAGGGTAGAGACGGCATACTCATATGTTGACAATCTAAGTGTAACCTCCATCATAGCGCATCATCTAGGTACCTTGACGCTGACCACTACCGGTGTTCATAACACTATGCCTCTTTTAAAGCACATGGTCCCCATGTATATAGGAGTTACCTTTATGTCAATTCTCCTTTCTCCCTAAGAGCAACCAGGATAAAAGGTTGGTTTCCTGCATCCTATAGGGGGAAAACATCCTAAGTCAGGGGAGCTTAAAGGGGACTCAGGATCATACGATGGACACAATGGTGTTGCCCCACTGCATTAAAGGGAAACCGACTGTGGAGGAAAGAGCAACTATATATACCTCAATTCCTCCTCCTCCGCTTATATGGTAGAGCCTCCTCTGACTCAGTGGCTTAGTGTTCTGCCTCTGGATAGGCCTGTCAAAAGGTAAAGAGAGTATCGATGGGTTCACTATTGACTAACAGAGATTCCAAGGGTTCCCAACTCCCCTCATCCTGAGAGTATCCTTCCCACAACACCAAGTATTCTACCTGCTTAGTTTTCCAGTTGTCCTGAACCTTGGCGATCTTGGAAATGAAGAAGTAGTTCTCACCCTCCTCAATCTCTGGGGCAGGAGGAGGATGGATAGGAAAATGGCTGGAGATATAATATAGTTCTAGCTTCAAGATATAGAAAACAGGGTAGATCTTCCAAGAGAAGGGAAGCTTGAGTTTATAGGCCTGAGGCCCTATAGATTTGATTACCTTAAAGGGGCTAGCAAACTTGGCATCTAACTTGCGGGAAGGTCAGGAGGGGGTGATATCATCTCGCTTCAGGAGGATACGGTCTCTAGGCTTGAGAGCTGGGAAGGCTTGGTGAGACTTGTTGTACCATGCAACCATCTTTTATTAAGCAGTGAAAAGACGTTGCCAGATGGTGGTCCATTCTCGAGTTAAAGCCTCACTTCCCTGATAGAAAACTGTTTGAAATGCGTCAAGTAAGGGGTGGTATCTGAAATTGGTGAAGAAATGGGACACCCCGGTAGAGGACGATTTAGCATTGTTGTACACGAATTCTCCTAGGGCAAGAAAGAAAACCCAATTGGATTGCTCAAAGTTAACATACGTGTGAAGATAAGCTTCCAGGACCTGGTTGAGCTATTCTGTTTGCCCATCAGTTTGGGGGTGAGCCGCAGTGCTCTTTGAAAATCTGACCCCGAGATTTTCCATGATATGACCCCAGAAGGCTTCGAACTTAGGGTCACAGTCAGAGACAATGTTGGCCGGCAAGCTGTGGTGTCTCCAAATCTCATAGACAAAGATGTTGGCAAGGTACCTGGAGTCAACATTAGGGCTAAGAGGGATGAAGTGCACCATCTTAGAGAAATGATCAACGATCACCCATACTTGGGTGAAGCCGTCAGAAGGAGGGAGGTCTATCACGAAGTCCATGGAGATCGATTCCCACAGTCTATAGGGTATTTCTAACAGAAGCAGCTGCCTATAGGCCTTGTGTTAGTGGGCTTTATTCCATTGGCACTGGTCACATGCAGAGATATACTCAGCTATATCCTGCTGTCGATGTGGCCAGTAAAAGTCTCTGTTGATAAGATCAAAGGTCTTATCTCAGCCTAAGTAGCCTGCTGTGGGATCATGCCTAGACTTGAGAACCTTAGTACAGAGAGAAGGGGGGACATACCACAAACTATTCCATATTGGAAGGCCTTCATGAGCACTATAGGGTTCCTATGGTGAGCTTAGAATGCATTGGCATTCAGGGTCAGTAGCAACTGCTTCCCTCAAGGCTTGATAAAAGGAAGGATTGAGCGAGGTATAGCTTTTCTCAATCACAGTAATATACTATCCTTTCTTGAGGAAGAGAAGACTAAGCTCAGGTGCCCCCTCTGTAGGGACATGGTCCCTACATCTGCTTAAGGCATCAGCCGCATCATTGGACTTACCTGGCCGATACACTATCTAGAAATCGATGGTGTCCAATTTCTCTATCCACTAGGCCTATCTCCTAGAGAGGAGCTGAGTGGTCGTAAAGTACTCCAGGTTCTTGTGGTCCGTCACTACTAGCACTGGGTGAGCCATTCCCTCACACCAATGTCTCCATTGCATGTAAAGGCAGTCGAACACTGCTAGCATTTCCTTGTCATAGATCTCGTAATTCCACTCCGTGGGTTCAAGTTTACCAGAGTAGAATACCAGTAGGTTAATAGAGCTATTAGGAAACCTGTCCAACAGCATGCCCCCAAGGGTAAAGTCACTGGCATCGGTTTCAGCTTGAAGGGGGATGAGAGAGTCGTGATGGACAAGGATAGGTGCAGAGGTGAAGAGGGCCTTGAGGGTGTCGAAGGCAGATTACTACTGAGACCCCTAGGTCTAGGGCTGGTCTTACTTGGTGAGGTTTGTCAGGGGTGTAGCGATCTTAAACAATCCTTGGATGAAGACCCTGTAAAAATTTGCCAGGCCCAGAAAAGAATGGATATCACGAACTGTAGTAGGAGTTAGCCAGTCTCAGATGGCTTAGATCCTATCCTCTGAAATTCTGATGCCCTTGTCAGAGATGATGAACCCAAGGAATTCTACTTCATGGACTGCCCAGATGCACTTGGCCAGCTTGAGTACCAACTTGTAGTGGTCAAGGCGCTTAAGAACTTCATGTACAAGGCAGTCGTGTTCTCCCTTGGTTACGGCATAGATTAAGATGTTATCCTAATAGATGAGGATACCTAGATCAAGGAGGTTGTGAAAGATTGTGTTCATCATTTCTTAGAAGACAGCAGGGGTATTGCACAGACTGAATGGCATCACCAAATACTTATACTGGCCATAATGTGTACGAAAAGATGTTTTCCACTCATCACCCTCAGTGATGCAAATGAGGTTATAGCCATTCTTGAGGTCAAGCTTGGTAAACTATTTTACATTGCCGATTTGGTCTCTCAGTTCGCCCATAAGAGGGAGAGGATAGCAGTTCTAAATAACAATCTTATTCAGACCCTGGTAGTTGACGCAAAGGTGAAGGGAACCATCAGCCTTCTTCATGAATAGGATAGGAGCACCTGTAGGAGACTTGGAGGGCTATCTTTCCCTCCTTGATCATCTGAGCAAGGTACTCTTGTAGGGCCTGGAGCTTAGTCTCAGACAGATGGTAAAGCGGGCCCTAGGGAGGAGTCGTTCCTTCTTTCAGATCAATTTTGCAGTCCCATTCCCGATAGGGAGGGAGTGAAGAGGCAAGTTATTCAGAGAAGACAGCAGGATAGATCTGTTCCTACTCATCACCTTTAGAGGTCAAGGAGATGGAAGACTGCATGAAGAGCTCAGCTAATTCACTAACAGGAGCTCTAGTCATGGTGGTACACCAATGATGGACTATTTCTTCATTGGCTGGGGTGTCCACCCACCCTAACAGCCCACCTCCGACAGCTTCAGAATTGGTGTAGAAGTCGTCATCCTGAATTAATTCAAATGCCGAGGCCATCTTGACATTAGGTGTTACAAGATGGTTCTTGTGTTTGGAGGAGGGGAATCCTATGGGAATAGCCTGTTCGTAGTTGACCTGTGGTTCATGATCTTGAAACTACTTAATAGGAAGATATATGTCCACATCTGGAGGCATAGGGCCAACATCAAAATCGATGAGTTCACAATGGTTGAGGACCTGTATTTACAACTTAGGAGTGTAGTACCACTCCTGCCAACAGGAGCCATCGTAGGTGAAGACGTTGACCACCTAAGACTGTTTCTTCTTAAGGATAGGGAGGCGGTTAGAAATGTAAGCGCCTGTAGCTCCGCTGTCTAGCTTAACTGTAGCTGTGATCATGTGTACTTAGGGACCCTCAACTGAATAGGTTTTCCAGTGCAAAGTTACTGGAACGGTAACACACCTGCCCTGGGCAGGGCCTTATTTGGAGGAAACAATGGTTGACATGATGGCGGTAGCGAATACATTCCCTGATCTCTCCTGGAAAACTCATGGCCGGAGCTCACTATACATCTTGTCCACAAGGAGGTTGTTCTAAAATGCAGGAGATATTAGTAACTCATTTAAGTTCTAGGTCAAGTTGTTTTATAGTCTAGTTTACTTGGTCAAGCATATATACCTAGTACTTGATAGTGTAGATAAGTTAGTTAACCTTTTCTTCAAGTTTAGAGTTATACTCACTGTAGACACACCTATCCTTAATAGTATTTTTAAGTAGGGTATACTTCACTTAGAGATATTAGATTGCTAACTATATAGGCTATATCTATATAAGGTTAGTTATAAAGATATTTATCTAGGTAGTGTTGCTCTTAGCAAATAAGGTGAGTGTAACTAGTATTTTGTTGAGTCTATACTATCTGATCAGTGTAGTGAGCTGATAGATAGGAGTATCTATAAGGTCTATTCAGAGGTTAAAAATATCATCTTCAATAGAGGCTATCAGGTAGGTAGTAGTCAGCTTATATAGGTTGATGACAATATCCTCATTACCTTAGTATATGAACTGTAAGGGTAGTTTTGACTTGTGTTAGAGTTATTAGGTATTCTACTCTAATGGTACTAGTTGTAGTATAGTGGTAGCATGGTATGTATATATTCTTGCACTCTTCTTGAGTCTATGAAGATAAGACAAATATAGTCCACTATATAGTAAACCCTATATAAGTTCCTATCTTTTGCAAATTTCTAGTACTCACAAAGGGGGGGTGTATATAGTGGTATAGAGCAGAGGTAGGGTAGGGTAGGATATATTGTATGAAAGCATAGTTTAGTAAAAGATATGATAGTTATTGAGGTACAAAATAATTAGAGTATGGTGTTAAAATGTAGAGAGGAGGGGGGTTAAAATCTGTATAAAGCCTACTATACAGACTTAAGTATAGAATCCTTTAAAGACTTTAATTATTCTACTATGCTAGTATTACTTAGCAAGATTACTTTCCTTTCTTTTTTATAATCAAGATAGTAGAAGATGCTATAGTTTACAGTTTTGAGGTTAGTATAGTATCAGGGATAAGAGAGGCTGAGAAGGTAGAGTGATCTATCCCTAGTAGTTATTCCATTAAATATATATATACATTACTTTATATCAATTGTTTCTAGGTATAACCTCTATATATAGCCTCTTTATCTATAGCCTGAAAAAAAAAACCTCCTCTACTATGACTGAACATAGAAAGGTAAAAGTAAGAAGAAAGATAAAGGAGAAAAGGTAAACAAGAAAAGTAAAAGTAAGACCTAAAATCCTAATTCTACTAGACAGAGATTAGAGCTAAAAATGTAGAGAGAGAAAAGAAAAGACAAAAACAAAGTAATAGAAGAGAAGAGCAAAGAGGAAAGGTAAAGAGAAAAGTAAAGGAGAAGAAAGAGAAAAGAAAAGGGGGAAAAGAAATAGACTACCAGTACCTCCTTTAGAATTAAACTATTTCTAGAATCTCTTATAGCCTGTAGTTAACTATAATTAGGGGATATGCTATTTTAATTTACTGCTTAGCTTAATAATTTCACTATTGAGATCTTAATAGCATTATTATAAATCTAATTCCTTCAGGTAATAAAGTCCTATTTATAGTAGCTAGCAGTATATTATTCCTTCTAGGTTAACTCAATAGCTTAAATAAGGAAATTAGTAAAGGTTAGTGGGAAGGTAACTATCATTATAGGGAAAGATCTCTAGATTTATTGGTAGAGTTTAATAGTAGTATAAACATGATAATAATGATAATTCATTCGTTATTTTCTAAACTACTCTTTATAGCTTATAAAAGAATCCACATAGAGTTAAAAACTATAGTGTACCCAAAAGTAGTCCTCCTCTTCTTTACAAAACTTACCTGTTCAAAATAATGTTAGGAAAAATAGAAGGCAAAGTTGAAAGATTAGATAAAGAATAAAAAGGTATCTCCTCTACCTTGTATCCACCATCACTAAATAAAGGGGAAATGGAGCAATCTAAAATATATAAAGGAGAAGGCAGAGATGGTCCCTTAGCAGGATCTCTATCTGTAAAATGACTATCTAACCATTGTATAGTATATACCCATAGGCTGCAAGAACTATAGTAGCTAGGAAAGGAAGGGGAGGAAATACAAGACTGGGCTCTATAGGGAGGGGCACTCACTTGCACTTGGAGTTTATATTGGTCTAGTCTATACTTAGATCCTGTTTGTATATCTGCCATGTAATTGGTAAGGTTTTTGAGTAGTGATAGACTATTAAAGATGTGTGTAAGGGGTTTCCTAGTAAGAAGACTTCTTATTCTAGTATCCTAGCTTTGTAGTATTATATGGCATATTATATAGTTTATAGTTCCTTGCAGCACTTTAGGCAGTTTGCATACCCTTCTTTCCATGGTATGTGGGCATCTAGGAGTGAGCTCCTAGCTTACATTTAGAAAAATTTTAGAGATAATTTTTTGTGGTAGTTGAAATGTCAAGTCTTTATTTAAGGATTGATAGCAGATGTATCCTTTAGTACCTTCAGCTGTTTCTTTCCACTAATTTAGTATGTTTTCTTTTGCTTCCAGTAAGGATTTTTTTTTTGCTAAATACGGAGGGGGTTTGTTCTCTACATTGTATATTAAAGTGATTAAAGACTATATCCCTTGTCATGTACTATTGCAATCCTCTTACAAGGGTCTCAATATGTAGTAGGGTGGCATTGTTTGACTTGAGTGCTCTTGAATTTTACTTAAGGACCTATCTTATAACCTACTTTCCTCCATACTTATTAGGGGTGATTTTTGACTGATTTATGTTACTGTCTCTATGTTTGTCCCATATCAGCAAGGTTTATAGAAGTGCACTAGTGACTAGGTGATCAGCTGATAGGGTTGCTATGTGCAAAGCATATCTAGTTTATATACACTTGTATAGTAGGTCTTATGGGGGTATTCATACTAGGTGCTTAAGTAGGCCTACTGGTATAGTCCTCAAGCAACCTGTGATCTATCTGGCATACTGATTAAATGCAACATCTAATATCCTTTTAGCTTGGCTATATAGTTATATTACTGCTACTCTGTAGGTGACATTGGGGATTATGATGAACATGACTAGTTTCCTAGTATTATATATGGTGAGCCCTCTTCCTCTAGATACCAATCCTTAGATAGCCTTCTAGAGTCCTATTACTCTATTTATTCTTTGCTAGTAGTGGATGTAGGGATTCCTTTTTCTGTCTAAGAAGTATCTTATGTACTAGACTAGGTCTTTTAGGGTGATCTGAGTGTTACTAAAGTGTACTGGTATATAGTCCTCTAGTTCTAGTTTTTCAATAAATGTGATCCAATGTATTAATTCTATTTTGTTATCAGAAAATATAATATCAAGTTATTTTCCCTTGTATTCGATTCCATCAAACTTTTCATATATGAGTTTGTTATTCTATTAGAAGCTGTTGAAGAAGAGTGTGATTAATACATCATTGGCATAGCTTTGGACCAGTTGAGGTATGGGCACATTGTGCAAGGGTTTGATGTATATAATAAATAGGAGTAGTAAGAGTGGTGACCCTTGTAGAGTTCCTACTTAAACTATATAGAATTTGTCCAGGGTATTAGGAACACTGGTAGTGGTCAAGTCCTTGTATAGAATCTATAGTATAATAGAGGTTACACTTAGAATATTCACATGTGAGTATACCATCTCTATTCCCAACTATTATGCTATGTACTCTGGAGATGATCTTCTGTCATATGACCTTGTGGTATCGTGTAGTATAGTGTAGCTTTACCATTAGCTCTGACTAAGTATAGGAAGTCAGCCCTATGGTTACTACATAATCAGCTATCAGAATGATGCAATATTAGCTGAGTCTGCCATGAGGTCATAATCAGGTAATTGGACTCATATTATGAGAGATTAGGACAGAAAAGGTGTAAGGCCTGATGCTATCCTAGGTGATCATAGTCATATTGAGTACTAATTATATCCTGTTATTTTCAGACTCTTCTACAGGTTCTAGTGATTAGGAATTAGGAGTTGGTCTACAACAGAATTGTTTCTTTAGAGTTCTATTTCATTTATCATCTATTTATCATCTTAGTATAGAAGGATTATATATAAGAGCACATTTTCTCCTCTCTAGGAATCTCTTCTTTTCCTTCTCTCTTTCGTATATAGCTAATAGCCTTCTCTATAATCACCTTTGTAAAAGCCTTCAAGTTATCTTTGAGCCTTAAAAATATAGTCATCCTTCTTCTCTTTACCTTGAAGACTACCCTAAACTTGTAGGAAGAATATCCTTTTAGTTGAGGTTCTGTCAAAAGTAATATATCTAAGTTTACTTAGTAATATTTGCAGAGTGTTCCTAAGGTATTGTTACCAAACACTTATATTCTATATACAGTGATCTGTTACACTATATTCTTTATCAAAGATGACTTCCTCTTCTTAAGATATCACAATGCATGATGCATCCTCCCTTACTCTTGTTATAGGTTCTCAATGCACTAATCCTACAAGAGCTATTTATACCACCAGGTCCTCTACTAGTAATGTGTCAATTTATAAAGACTATGCTATCACTCTCTATAGCCCTAAATTAGCCTATACTAATCTACACTAAAGGGTAATCATCGATAAATTCTAGAAAATGATGAAAGCATTGCTGGATGCTAAGGAATTTCTAGGGGAATACCCTTTTAAGAAAACCCTTCAATCCATAGAGAAAAAGTTCATAAAGCAAAGGGAAAATGTGGCTGCAATAGTCTATACTCTTTTCCTTTGGTCACACTCTCTAGTGGATGGCTTTGCGCAAACTTAATCGGATGGCCTAACTAAGAGAGGGAGCGATACATTGCTAAGCGCCATCAGGGTAACCCTTTATATAGCCATTGTGGTCATCGGTAGGATTTGCTTACAAGGACTGAACCAGTAATTAGGCAAACTTGTATGGTTGGGGAAAACTCACTTACGCTATAAAACCCATGACCGACCAGAAATTCGTGGTATGGAATGAAGCATGCAGGATTTGAACCTACGACATTGCACATTACCGTACAATGACACTAGGACAGCCATACCACTATACTATCCTCACCTGGGCTACAATAGTCTACGCTACTATAGTTATACACTAAACTATAGATAAACCCCTCCTAAGGATGTCTATAGCCTTTGCCTCTACTATGACTAATCTTCTCCTTTCTGCAATCTATCAGATCCAGAAGGAATAGGGTGACCTATACCTAAAAGGAAGTCAAGTATACCAACTCACTGAATATAGCTTATCAGTATATGTTGAGAACCTTAATGCTCAGATCAAGGAGCTCTGTAAGCAACTTACAGAGTAGGCTCTTAACCTCATAGCCTCCCTAAATGAGTAGATAACTATCCTCTCCTACTATACAGTAGAAGCTAAGAGTATAGTAGAAGTCTTAGAGTAGACTAATGTTGCCCTCTAGGCATAGTTACAAGAAGCTAAGTAGATAGCATTGAATATGCATGCTGAGAATGAGTACCTTTCATCTTGGTCTTCTATAAGGAAGGAAGATGTAGTCAAGTTGAAGGAGAACTTAATGTTATCTAACCATGATACCAAGTATTGGAATAAACTTTACTATTACTATAGGGAGAGGTTAAGGTCTGTGAACTCTCCCCCTTCCTCCAGGGTAAGGGACAATATTGAGGAGGTTGTAGACCTTAGATCCCATATCTCTACTCCTCCTCTTAGCCCTAGACAACCTATTATCCTTTGTAGCCTCTCTACCATAATCTCCTCCTCTACCTCCTCCAGTGGCTCTTCCCTATTCTGCCTTTACATGACCTTCTATGGTAAGGGGCCTAGCCTCCTTTGCTTCATTTGCACCTCCTCCTTAAGATACCTCTCCTCATCCCCTTAGGGAGAGTGATGTAGTCTGAATTGTGTAGGAAGCCCTATAGGAATCTACCCTACCTCTAGCTCCTCCCTCCTCATATACAACTCCTACTCTACCTCCTTTAGTAGGATCCTCCTTCAAGGTTCCTTAACCCCCTGATCTAGAAAAATTTGCAAGGAAGGCTAAAGATATTTAGAAGTTCCTCGACTAGTCTAAGAACTACTTCGCCCTCCAGTCATATACCTATCCCTAAGACTAGACCAAGACTATGTTCAACACTAGCTATATGATAGGTATAGCTGCAATGTAGTGGAGAATAAATGCTCAGCAGTGGATTACTTCTATAACCTATTTAGGAGGATTTCACTGAGGTAGTAAAAACGTACTTTAGAGCTTTCTCAACCAAGCCCATGGCTATTCAGCAGATTATCTCTGCCAATAAACTAAGGGGGTCCTTCCTTACCTCACCTATATAGAAGCTCTGAATTAAGTTACCAAGTGTAGGTAAAGAAGAGTTTCAGTACTAGGTTGATAAGGGCCTTAAGGAAGACCTTCATCTTATAATAGCTATATAAACCTCCTATAAGACTGACCTATGAGAATAGCTCAGTAAAATTATGCACATAGGCTTAGTAATAGAGGATACTAGGGTAGCTATCTAGGAGTCCTATAAGGGATATTTATTACCTAAGCAGACCTATCACAGTTTCCTCCTTCTAAGAAAAAGACCTAGGATAAGTGTCCCTTAGGGTTAACTTCCTAAGAAAAAGGGAAGCTTCCTTAACTCACCAAGGAAGAGAAGGAGTAGGCTAAGAAGAACAGAGCTTGTCTTTGCTACCTTTCTAAATACCATAATATAAAGGACTATTACTTGATAAGGAAGTTTTCTATCTTAGCCATATAAATCTCATCCTCTACTAAGATGAAGGCTGAAGATAGTGCAAACTCCTCCTCATCAAAGCAGCAGAAGATGTCTGTAGCCTCTAGAGTGGTTGATATCCTAGATAACTAGAAGGATAGGGATTATATCCCTATAGTATAGGTTTCCCTTTTCCTAGTGGTATCCCAGGCCACCTCTCCTGACCCCTTTCCTTTATCCAGTTGATTTTGAAAGGTGGTTAAGTAGATGAAATTTCCTTTAAGTTCTATTGAATTGAAATTTTATTTATCTGTTGTTTTTTTTTCACTAAGGAGCTAGTGTTGAAACTATTATTCCTTCTTAGTATGTAATTTACCAGTATAGAGGCTAATGTAATTGATAATACCTATGAGGTACAATCATGACCTAATATCCTCTTACAACTGTTATGACCCCTTATATATTATTTTCCTTCTTTTCTTAGAGGTGTTGATTAGAGCTTTTGTGTTTTCCTTTCTTTAGAAAAGTTCTACCTCAGGAGGACCTATTCTAGGTTGAAATATGCTGGCTATATAGTAGACCATAACTCATTACTATTGTTTGTAAAAGTTTTATTACTGCACTTTTCCCTCTCCTCCTACACAAGTAACCTCCTTATAGACTGACATACAGTAACCTCTGGCTATTAGGTTCCTAGGAGAGATCAGGGAATATATTTACTGTTACTAATATATCAACCACTATTTCCTCCAAAGAAAGCCCTGCCCAAGGTATGTGTATCACCATTCTAGTCACCCCTCACTAGAAAACCTATTTAATTGAGGGACCCCAGATACATGTAATTACAGCTATAACTAAGTTAGATAATGGGTCTACCAGTCCCATAATCTCAGATTGGCTGCCTGTCCCTATGAGGAAATAGTCCTAGGTAATTAATATCTTTACCTATAAGGGTTTCTACTGAAATGAGTAGTATTAGATTAAAATATCTCAGTTTACTTAGTAATACATCTTATTAAATAGCACTTATAAGCTTACTGAGCCTTACCTTGAAGAATACACCTACTGTAACAGAGCTCCTTAAGCTTATAACTCAATGCTTTATCAGGCTAATATCCTCTACACTATCACTTATAGTACTTCACTAATAATACCTCTAGGGCTCTTAGTCAAGCTATATATAATAAGGCCTTTAGGTTCTTATTCAATGTTTTACTAGGCTACTATCACCTTTTACTATTACTCTTAGTTATTTAACTAGGATAAAGTTATTAGAGTACACTACACTACTTTTTATCAGTTGCTATACCCTAGTGCATACTTTAGGATAAGTAGTATAACCTAGTAATATACATAAACCTACTATTAACTTTTTTACTAGCTGAGTAGTACTATACTTTTTAGGGGGTTTTCTAGCCTTTTCCTTCTTTTACCTTTTTCCTACTTAGTTTTAGTTTCTTAGTTTTTATCTATTTTCTCCCCTATACTGCTGCACTTATAGTGAAGGCTTATCTTAGTAAGCTATTTATATCTTTAGGCTCTTACTTCCCCTTACAATCCTATTCTTACCTTAGTAGTTCATTTTATTTTCCTGTCTCTTAATTTTTTCTCTATACTAATATATCCTTTAGATGGTGGATCTTTAGTATTAGGAGGTTAGTAAGAGATACATAGTAAGACTGTAGGAGGTCTTGATAGGTATCAGTGTTTTTTACATCATACCTGATAAGGGTTATAAGTTTTGAACCTTTAAATAATAAACTGGAGTTCTCTCTCCCTTAACACATTTCATAAAAAGGCTTTTATTAATCTAAGAGTATAGCTTTACACTAGCAAAATTGTATAATCAGGATGTGTTAAGATCTAATATATAATCTGTATAAAAATCAATCAGATAGGAGGGATTTAGTGAAGATGTTGGCTCAATACTACCTTTGCTACTGCTAGATAAACTATAGTAAAGCAAAGTACTATACTAGGTACTTTAACCAATTTAGTTATAGCTACATGCGAATGGAGGCAGGAAGAATCATATATGTTTAGGCAATACCTAAACTAGGGTATGTCTTAGTAAATGTCCAAATTTCCTTGAGTTTGCTAACCTTTATCAGGAAAAAGGTTAAGCTATTTTAGGTAATATTTGAGACTTCCTCAAGTTTCCCAAGCTATTTTAGGTAATGCTTATCAAGCATTTTAGTGGCATTTTAATTTAGCTTTAACAAATTTGTATGTGTCCAAAAATTCTTGGCTGCTATACAAAGGGATGCCCTCTATAACTCCACAACCACAATCTTTTTTCGAATTTTTAAAATTAGGCATGATAGCCCAGCATCTTCAGCACAACTTAGAGTTTTTAAAAAATGAATTTCTTTCGTTGTTGTGTTGTTATTAGGAATCTTGTGATCCGGGTTTAGGACGTGACCTTTAGACGTCGGCTACGACATACACATGTACTCACTCTATGAACGAGCCTCCTGCAAGTTCCAAATGCTTCTATGCATCTACTAGTATGTACATGTACATGTACATGTACACATGAGTAGATTTACAAGCTAGTATATTTCTCGAAAAGCTCGATGCACTAATAATGAGAATATGACTTCCTAGTGGATCAACCTGCCTTTCCGTACAGCGTTTGCTCAGAGATATTTGAACTTCAAGATGAATAGTCCTCGAAAAATATTGCTCTAATGGCCTTCAACTGCTAACAAATCGTTTGATCGTTCCCAGAGCTAACCCATAAAAAACACCCCAATCGACCGCGCATGCAGAAACAGCAAACTCCCGTCTCCTTTAAAAGGCTTCAGCCGGCCGAATCGCTGCAGGTGCAGCTTCCGCTGACGAGTTGTCTACCGATTGGCCATCTCAACACCGCTTATTTATCGATGCGCGGCCATGTGTGTTGCCTATATGCTACATGAACAAGTAACCAACCAGTGCACCGGTAAATGTGACAAGTAGCCCTCAGTCCGGGTAACTCCCACAGCATCTCAAATTCACTCCGCCGTTCAGGCTTCGATCGCCTCACATTATCCCGATTTCGGCTAACGCCCAGCTTCTGGTCTCTGCAGCAACAAGCTTCCTGCAACCTGTTGCAACGTTATTGAGCAGCAGTGTATCCACTACATGTACATGTATCCAGGGCAAAGCTGTGAGACTAGCGCCGAACAGGCGACGTCATTTTCTCGCGGTAATGTATCTTTTTTTTTTTTACTCGCCGCTCGCAGCGCCCTCCAGGATGTAATTTAAAACCCCTTTCCCAGGCTAGCCACGTCCCATGTGCACAGCGGAGCAAGTGAATGTCAATCCCACAGCTGGAGATACATGAACCCGAACGCTGCAACTGGACGGGTACTCTAGGGCTAAAAGGGGGAAAGGCAACCTTGTGGACGGATTCCGAAGGAACGCAAAACGGCGAGAGAAGGAGAAAAGAAGAAAAATACTTCCGCCGCCGCCGCCGCTACCTGGATCGGGTTTATATAAGCATTTTGATGTGCGGAACCACTGTGCAAGGGAATATCCATCGTATCGATCGTGCGCCCGCTGCGGCGGCGATGAATGAGGCTCTGGGTAACCCTACACTGATTGATCCGGGCTTATCGATAACCTTCTTGAATATCACTGTTTACCTTTGTTATTTTCCATGGGGATTCGTGGCCTTACCCTCCACATCCAACCCCCTCTCCTTTTCGACCAGTAGGCTTAAACATGGAGTTTTGGGAAGGCCGTTGAGGATATGTGCTCAAGATAAAGCCATATCGAGAGGAAATATATTGGATCGTAAATACTAAAAATACAGCAAAAAAAAAAAGGATTTTGAATCTCGATCCCGATGATGGCTTAGTAAGTTGAAACAAAAAACGTTTTTTCTTTTCTTTTTCTGCGTCGTGTGAAACATACCGCCCTTGGCTGGGAACGGTTATTACTTGGCTGTGATACTAATCATTTTTTTTTTTTTTTTTTTCCCCAACCGATGATTGATGTGAGAAAATGGGCACGTGGTCGCGAGTGACCACGTGTGAATAAGGTTGCTAACTCCACTTCAATTAGAACTCATCTGACTGCATCTCCGGTGAGGAGATCTAGAGAGGAAAAAAAAAACGAACCCAATTATGACTCAATTTTGGGCTGACTTCCGACCCAAATATTTATTGAGATGAGTGAAGAGAACCATGAAGCATGTTTGGTTTTGCTGTGCAGGTGGCGCTTAAGGACCAGAAACAACCGCAAACCCCAATCCACGTCATATAATGGTGGGTGTAACTTGGGGGTTTTCACGGAAAGTAAAACATAAGGTAAAGGTTTGGATCCACTTTGCAAAAGGGGCGGGGGGAAAAAAAGAAATAGAAAAAGCTGCCTGGCGCTAGGCAATGGTGAGTTTGAGATTTGGCTCGTTTGGAATTCTTCACGGCCATCGACATCGCGGGCCAAAAGGTAACATTCCCTGTATCTTCCCTGACTCATTCTCTGTGGGGAGAATTCAAAGTGCTTTTCCCCGCGTCCAAGTGTGCATAAAAAAAAAAAAAAAAAAAAAGGGGGGGGAGGGGGAGAGAGAGAAGAGAGGAGAGGAGAGTTTATGAATGTTCAGCTTTCGACTGCTTCTTGGAGTCTAAGCTGTATCTCCAAAAGTACTTCCGTTACGATTCTGTGTATTCATAGTAAATTTTTTCCCAGAAGTGGGTGGTTCTTAGAAATCTCCGGATTTATTGGTTTATTGGTTTATTTTCTTATTTTCTTTTATTTTTTCAATTAATTAATTATTGATTTATTTTGAGACGATGCCGTCGCAGTCAAAAATTTCTTGCTCTATAAAAGCTCAAAGCAACGATACGCAGGATTAAAAACGATGCATAATGGGTCCCTAAAAGTCCTTACTTAGTTCTGCATTTTCATTTTATGTACATGCACAAATGCAGAAGGGAGCAAGTTTGCTGGCAGAAAATGACGAGTGATGGTTTGTGAAAATCCGTGATGGATATACAGAGCACGAAAAAAACGTGTACTAGTACAATACCCTCCAGCACCTAACCGGACGCCTTTCTTGACTGTTGCAACCATGAGCCCTGCCAAAATCATAGCAAGAATTCTAGCTTCCATCAACACCGCAATCCACAAATTGTACCAGGTGTTTGCCTAGCTACCAATTTTAACTATTTTAGGTCAAGATCTTGTACAAAATTTCTCTGTGGAATATAATACCCCCTTATTTCAGGGTAGATAAATACAAGAAAATGTTACCATTGTCAGCCGCTGTGATATTTTTTCCACACATCGAAACATATTCCTAAAATTATAGAAAAAAATAATATTTATCTAGGCTTATGGATCTCAATATTTATTAAATTATTTTTTTTAACCATGAAATATGTTGAGAAATAACAGATTAATCAGGTCTATGAGTATATAGTATAAAAAAAAAAAAAAACCACACTGCAGGCTAGCTACTAGTAATAATTTAGTTTCCTTACTTTTGAAAAGCTATTAGGGTTTATTCCAGAGGGCTTTGAGTTCTTATATCACAGAAATATAGTAGATGAAATATATATACCATATTTTCATGCAGAGAATTGTTGGCCTCAGAATACACCACACATCATTCAGTTACAAGGAATAATTCCTAGTTATTCCTAGATAATTATATATTTTTTCTATAATTTTAGGATAATATTCGGATGTGTGGAAAAAAATCACAGCAGTTAACAATAATAGCATTTTCTTCTATTTATCCACCCTGAAAGAAGAGTGTATTATTTTGCACAGAGAAACTTTATACAAGGTATTTGACCTAAAATTGGTGATATTGTTGTCTGGAAAAACACCTGGTACACTTTGTTAATGGCGGTGTTGAGGGGAGCTAGAATTCTTGCTAGGAATTTGGCAGGGCTCATGGTTGCTACGCAAAGAATGCGACGGAAGGTGTCCGGTTAATTGTTGAAGGGTACGGTACAATCGGCGGATTCAGTGTGTGAATTAGAATTGCGTGGTTACGCGGAATCCAGCACTTTTAGGCTTTCCTTTGAAGGATGGCGTTTGATTGATTTTATTTTTTTATACTTTGCCCGCTGAAAATCGAGTGGTGGAATTTGAGCGAAGCACATGCCCAACCGAGCAAGTACTTGTTGCATACACGAACTTTAATCCTCCTTGCTCCAAAGCCTGGACCACACACCTCAACACCTGCAAAGTCCACTATCGCGCAATATTTTATTCGCACACAAAGCAAGCACAGCTACCTCCCTGCTCTTTTCTAAGAATCGGTCAAAACTTCCCCTCCCCACCGTGACAATTTTTTTTTTTTTTTTTTTTGACGTCCTCTGAGATCTCGTGTACGAACTCCGTCGCTGCTTCTTATCGTTCCCTGGCATAAAGCGAATCCAATATGGCCCCTTACGAAGTAAGTTCCTTTTCCCATCAAAGTTACCTTCTCCGCCGCCAACAACAATCTACAGCGGCCTCGCAAGTTCAAATTCAAGTCCAACTCTGCGGCCTCCGATTGCTCTGAGGCTACCCGATGCATTCGGCAAATCTTGCGTATTGCTACTGCTGGAGCTGCAACCCACCGCCGGAGGGTTTCCGTGATCATCGACAAGCACAAGTTTAAGAAAATCGGCAAGCATGTTTCCCAAAGACTCCCGATGGGCTGCTTTCAGGGTAGCAGCTGCTCTCCGATTCCTCAGCCGCATCAGTACCGCCCCCCGGCGCGTGTCAATCGCCGATCCAATCGCCACTCAGAGAGGCTTCTTCAACGGATTCAGTTATCTCGCATCGCCGATCGATTTGTTGCGATCCGAGAGCAAAGGGTGTCATCCCAGGCTAAGAAAACACCCACTTTCGAACTTTTGGTTAGGCAATTGGCTACCGAGGAGGCGATGCAAGAGCTAGGTGGTCTCTTGGATGCGATGCAGATTGATCCCAGTGAGCAGGATATGGAGGAAATGTTTAGGCAGATGAATCTTGACGATTAAGTCAAGGATTGCATGTTTTTTTAAGAATCGTGGAATGGCAGGGTGGTAGCCGTGACGGGAGTTCTCATTTTGTACGGATACGGCAGATTCCTTC
>JABYPW010000428.1:0-26389 GCA_016880775.1 Phymatotrichopsis omnivora | reverse complement strand
GTTATATACATAGGATAGTATATAGCATACTCCCCTTGGTCTTACCTCCTAGAGCCTAGAACTTATATAGAGGAGTATGCTCCTCTTATCCTATTATGTACTAACCCTTATCCTTGATACTTCTGAGTTTGAACACATGTTGCTTATCTGTAAGGAGATCAAGACATACAACTATAGAGTACTCCTTACCTAATCACCCCCTCATTTTACTTTGAAGGATAAGCTCATCAGTAAATATACTTCCTCTATTATTATTAATATTACTATAAATATTAATCACTACTACATCTCCATCTCTATAGGCCTTTCTATTCTCAATAAAACTTGAAAGACTAAATCTTATATTAGCTTCTTAATAGTAACCCAATGCTCCTACTATTGCTACTTCAGATATTACCAACTGAAGTGCATATACCCCCTATACTGCTGCCTCTATACTAGCTCATATACTATATTTAAATATTACTACTATTATAGAAACCTCTCTATAAGTTCTATATGCTATTTAGTTATCCTACATAACATCTTAAATCATCTAGGAAATATAGGCTAAAGATCAAATAACTCACCTACAAGGAAATTTTCATTGTCATATATATTGTACTTGTTACAAATACTGCTTTCATACCAGCATTATATAAACTATAAAAGGGCCATACCTGATAGTTTTATAAGGCTTACATGAGTTTGTATAGTATAACTTGGTATAATATAGGCTTTGACAAACTTGTTTAAAGTTAACCTAATAGTTATAGTATAATTTATTATCTGAGCTTCCCTAAGCAACTTTGATGCTAAAAGAACTGGGGCATCGCGCTCAATTAAGAGCATATGACATAGGTTCAGTAGCTCCCATTTAGGGTTATTGATTCCCCTACCTTTTTAGGTTCAAGTGTGATATCAAGAGCATACCCAAAGGTATGCGGGTAGACACGGCAATAGGCTGAGGAGTCTGTAGACTAGCTTAAGCTGACCTCAGGTTAAACCGTTGATTACCTTCCTCAGAACTACCAGGGTACTTACACCTTAAAAGGTTTGCTGCCTTTGCTGGCCCCCATTGATACATAAGTAGATACCTTAGAGACAAGTCCTAGTTGCCTCCACCACCGTCACACTCATTAGTACCTACTACTACTTAGCGCTTTAATCTAGGGTAATGGGAAAGAGACACCAGTAATGTGTTAACTGGGCCCTCGCTTCCTCACCCAACATATTTATAGTATGATCAGCTATAGAAGTAATATACAAGTGTTATCAAAGATCGAATAGGAGGCTAAACCTATAATGATTGCAGGTAATCTTTACCAAGTTTATGATCAGTGTTTAGCATAATTATGCTACCTTAGAAGGAATCTAAAAGAGACACTTGCATGAAATTGCTTCTATGAGGTTTGAACAATATCATTCCTTATATAACTGGATGTATATACTAGTATATTTAAGGACTAGGATAAGAGGGGGCTTCATGAAGCCCACCTTGAGCAGTTTCTATATCTTCAATACCTTGGACTTCATGAAGCCCATCTAAGCAGTATCTCCTTTCGCAATACTGTAGGCTTTATAAAGCCTACCTCAAGTGGTATCTCTGTCTTCAATACTTAGGCTTCATGAAGCCCATCTCTGTAGTATCTCTATCTCTGATACCATGGGCTTAACAAAGCCTACATCAAGCAGGGGGGGGGGTAATTCATTTTTATTCTTTATGGTCGTGTAAGCGACCATCTACAAAAGAACATCCTTGTGCAGCTATGGAAAGCTATGAAGTAATAAGAAAACATCTCCTCTGAAAAAGACAGAAAAGTAGCGCAAAAGCCTACATCAAGCAATATCTCTATCTTATATACCTTGGGCTTCATGAAGCCTATCTTAGCAGTATCTTAGTCTCTAATACTATGGGCTTGACAAAGCCTACCTTAGTAGTATCTACATCTCTAATACCATAGGCTTGCCAAAGCCCACCTTAGTAGTATATTAGTCTTTAATACCATGGGCTTGATAAAGCCCATCTCAGCGGTATCTCCTTTCTCAATACCTTGGGCTTCATGAAGCCTACCTCAGCAGTATCTCTATCTTCGATACCATAGGCTTTATGAAGCCCACCTTAGTAGTATCTCTATCTCTGATACTACATACTTGCTGAAGCCTACCTCAGTGGTATCTTCATCTCTGATACCGTGGGCTTGCTAAAGCTGACTTCAGGGATATCTTCGTCTCTATTTGTATAGGCCTAACTTAGGCTACCTTTATGAAGAACTTCTTAATATCAATAAAGGGCATCATCGGCATCACTGATCCTTAGGCTTAACGAAGCAAGATATAGGCTACTTATTATATTTGTTATCTTACCAAGGCTTATCAACTCTGTCACTACCTCCTGGTGGTAACCAGCAATATATGGGGAAACCTATACCTATTACACAGTGATTTGCCTCTCTTCTATTGTCTTAGTTATCTTTATGATGGATTGAAGGACTAAGTTACGTCAACGGTCTTCTAAAGACTGGAATGTACTTCTCAGCTACATGAGAAGGGGAATGGTATTTGCTTGATGTTGATTAGGTAATCTAGATGGTGGTGCAACCATTCATAGGTATATGACCACTCCTATTATTTATTAAGATAAGTGGTTCCTTCATCTATCAAAGGTCAGAGAACTTGTATTAGAGGAGTAACAATTCTCAAAGTCAGATCTCAGATAGAGATTAGTACCCTGTACAAGTTTGCGAGTTCCTGATCCCTAGCCATTGTCTCTTAAGTAATAGACCTCAAGGAGCAATAACTCTCAAGTTAGATCTTGGATAGAGATGGGTACACTACACATGATAAGGAGAATTGCCTTTGAGGTAAGTTATCTGATCTTTAGCTCATGTCTCTGAGCTGATTTGAGATGTTGGGTAGGATAGCTAACTAGTACAAAGAACTCATGGAGAGGTTCCCATAATATTACTATTCTCTATCAGAGATATAACTTAAGAGTTATTACTGTATAAGGTACATTACCTAAGAGACAAAGGCTGGGGATCAGATAACTACCTTACTAGAAAATCCTTTAATATCATTTACTGTATACCAATCTCTATCTATGATCTGACCTGAGAATTGTTACTCCTCTAAGATAAGTTACTTAATTATAAATAGATTAAGGAACTACTTATCTTAACAACTAATAGGATTGGCCATGTACCTATAGATAGCTGTGCCACCCTGTAGATCACCTGATTAATATCAAAGTAAACACTGTTCCCCCTTATATAGCTGAGAAGTACATTCCAGTCTTTAGAACACTGTAGATATAACTTTTTCCTTCAATCCATCATGAAGATAACTAAGATAATAGAAGAAAGGTAAATCCCTTTGCAATAGGTATAGTTAACCCTACACAAAGGTGGTCAGCACCTAAAGGTAGACACATAATTAATAGGCCTTAGTTAGATAATAAATATAATAAGTAGTCTATATCTGGCTTTATTATATATGAGGATATGTGATGTAGATGATAAACTTCATTGATCATAATAAGAATATCATAGAGGTAGCCTGAGTTAGGCCCATAGCAATAGAGATGAGGATACTGCTAAGGTAGACTTAGTTAAGCCTACTATATTAGAGATGAATATACTACTGAGGTAGGCTTCATTAAACCTACAGTATTAGAGATGAAGATAATATATATCATGTGAAAGCAGGCCATCATATAAAAGTGGGCTAGTATGCATATACATATATCTACTACAAAAAAATTGAATTTTCTCACCTACAAAAAAAAAAAAAAACCAATGAATGAAGAATGACCTAATCTATAAGTACTAAGTGAATTGAAAAAAAAATATTTCAAATGAATTCTTGATTTGTAAGTATGAGTTTTATGCCAAGGAAGGGGATAATAATGCTTACATTTTCATTAATTCTGCTACCTCAAGAACTGAAACAGAAAATCATTTCTAAGACAAAAGGTGCATTGTTAGAGGACAGTCAGGAAGGTGGTAATTAGTGGGTATTATAAGGCAAATAGGTGGATGTGGATTATTGCTTAGTGGTGGGGTTGTAGGTAGTGAAGTTTTATCACTCTCACTATCTGAGATCTAAATTTCCTTTGCTGATTCCTTATGCACAAGTGTTGAGATGCATGATTTTAAGTTACTGGTGATTGTGATAACAACCTACTTATTAATAGTGCATATTTTAAGAGGTAAAAATGGCTCGGTAAAGTCCTCACAGGTATGAAGCTACAAGTATTACTAAATGAACTCAGATATCTCAACTTATTCTTCTCAACTGAATAAGAACTTTCCTACATCTACTAAGAGATTGAATGTGAAAAAATACAGTTGCAAAGATAAGGCAAATATATTCTCAAGACTGAAAGCTAGTCTCAAAGATAAAGAAGAAAGGAAGGAAAGACAAAGAATGTCCAAACAGCCTATCTTTAAATACCAATTTCTAACCTAAGAAATGACTCCCAGATGACTAAGGAAATACAAGGAAATAGAACCCAATAGATCATCTATGACAAATATTCTAATCACTAATCTCCATTCTTGTATGGCCTAGAAGAGTCTAGTTCTCAGACAGGTAAAGATTAGCAATGTATGAGTAATGGATTGCCATGACCTCTGATATATCATATCCTCTCACGATTACTGGCTCGATCGGTCAGGCCATATATTATTCAAGGGTGAATATGCTCTGGCACAATGTGCCGATGTTCTAATCATGTATGGTTACATAGGTATTGTGCCATAGGACATCACTCCATAGTGCTTTACTATAGGTGTCACATGTAAGACTAATAAGGTAGAGCCATACAAGATAGGCAGAGCCCGGTAGCTATTATGGGTGTAACAATTACTAGTGCATTATAGGTACTAGTCTATCATAGCACAAGTCTGTAGTACCATAGAACTGGAACACTAAGCCCCTTATAGGGTGTAATGCCCTCATTGTAGATAAGATATTAGCAAGTTTACCTACTTTAGAGTCCCTCCAACACCATCGAGGATTTCAGGTTAGTCTAGGAAAAGGAGTAGAACGTATCCTGTAATGATGTTATTGCTGGGGCATATATCTATACAGCCTACTGGTTTTTCTTGCCAGTTTCAGTTGACAGTGAGTAGGGGAGAGATTCTACTAACTTAAGCTACCCTTCTTCACTCAGTAGGAAGAGCCTCATAATGTCTTCCACCTTCCCTAAAAATTTGCCCAGTTAGGCTGGTCTAGGTCCCTTCCAGTTGACAACTAGCTGAGCCTGGGTTTCTACTATTCTACCTCTTATAGGATGCTGATCCAGAGTAGCATCCACAATTCTGTGAACATCATTTAGGGTAATCCCCTAAAGGGCTAGCTCTGGTGCTGCTAGGGGAATAGGTGGTGCAGCTAGAGGTGGCCCTCTAAAAGGGGTAGCTTCTGATAGGCCTGGTATTGGTAAAGGCCTGCAGATGTATAGGGACCCTGAGTTGTCAAAGAGTCCTATCAGGTTTGACACTGCCTTTGACCTCCTTCGAAGGTGTACCCTCTTTTCAGCTGGCCCTTCTGATTTGAGCAGGGATAGGTCTGACTGGAAAGCCACTTTTCTCTTTTCTAGCTAGGCTTTAGACAGGGCTGCATCATCCTGAGATTCCTTAAGCTATGCTAGGATTTCCTTCTTTTCTGTCACCCAGTCCTCTACTATGACCTGCTTAGCCTTAACCTTCACTAGGTCTAGTTCCAGAACTCATATCTGGGCACTCTAGTTAAGGCTAGATCTCTCCATCCTCTGAACCCTGGACTCAAGTTCAGTGTTCTCCTTCTCCAAGTATTTAATGTACTTGGAGTCCGCTTCCAAATCCTAGATCACTACCAGTTTTCTCTTGATGGCTTCTAGCTCCTAGGCCAGCCTACCATTTTTCAATTATAGGTCGGCAAACTCTTTTCCAATAGAGGCTTGGAGTTCCTCCCTGATTTTAGCCTCTTGAAAGGAGTTGAGGTCTCTCTACTACTTAAGTTGATGGATGCATGAGAGAAGGATATTGGTTATGGTGCAGGGAAAGGAGATTAGAACTAGGGGTAACCTTTTCCCCATATCCTAGTAATCTCAGATGGTATAGTAGAGGATCCCTTAGATTTCCTCTTTTTTCTCAGGAAATCACTAAAGAGTTGGTCCTTTATTTGACTATACACTACCTCCATAATGAAGTCCTTGGCCTATAGAAAGGCTGCATCTAGTTCAACAAAGTAAGCTTGTACTTTGCACTGGTGTTGTTCTATGAAGGAGATTTCCTCTGCATTTAAGTTTATTATGTTATGTAGAAGAGACGAGGCTCTGGTTCTAGTCAAGCTGAGTCTCTAAGGATATTCGAAGGTCTTGCCATGGAAAAGGGTAAGAGCAGTTTGAGGATTAGTCCTAGGTTGCTCTTGGCTAGCCATGACTTAAGAATATAGTTTTAATAGTGTATATCTCAAGAGGTAGAAATAGCTCAGTAAAGTCGTCAAAGGCATGAAGCTATAAGTATTACTGAGTGAACTCAGATATCTCAACTTATTCTTCTGAACTGAATAAGAACTTTCCTACATCTACTAAGAGATTGAATGTGAAGAAGTAAAGTCATAAAGATAAGGCAAATATATTCTTAAGACTTAAAGCTAGTCTCAAAGCTAAAGAATAAAGGAAGGAAAAGACAAAGAATGTCCAAGGGGGGGGGGGGGGAAATTCATTTTTATTTTATCTTTACGACCCCACTAGGGGTCATCTAAAGACCCTCCGCTTGCAGCTATGTCAAGCTATGACGGAGGTCAAAGAATGTCCAAACAGCCTATCTTTAAATACCAATTTTCACCCTAAGAAATGACTCATAGATGACTAAGGAAATATAAGGAAATAGAACCTGATAGATCATCTATGATATATATTCCAATCAATAATCTCCATTCTTGTATGGTGTAGAAGAGTCCAGTTCTTGGACAGGCAAAGGTTAGCAATGTATGAGTAATAGATTACCATGACCTCTGATATATCATGTCCTCTCATAATGACTGGCTTGATCGGTCAGGCTGCCTATTCTACAAGGGTGACTAAGTCATTCCTTAACATGCTGATGTTCCAATCATATATAGTCACATAGTTATTGCACTACAGGATATCACTCTATGGCACTTCACCAGAGGTGTCATGTATAAGACTAATAAGGTAGAGCCACACAAGACAGGCAGAGCCTGGTAGCTGTGATGGGTGTAACACTTACTAGGTGCATTCTAGGTACTAGTCTATTATTGTACAAGTCTATTGTACTGTGGAACTGTAACACTGCTTAGTGATCTGAACAACCTTTTTTCGAGGCATTTGATAGTATGTGGGTTACTTTAGAGCAGACTTCAGCATTACTCTTAGTGTTATACATGGAGTCATTAGGTTATATAGTCATAAATTCTCCTGACTTAACCTCTTGTAGCATAAATCAGATATGATAGTACTATTCAAAGTTTGAACTTTTCTAAGTTTTTTTTGATCAGTTTTAGACTCCAGCTATTTTGATTTTCATAGGTGACAGATATTTTCTTCTGTGAACTTGAGTTTAGTATTGGTAGTCTTGGCTATATAGTTCCAACGACAAAATATTCTTTCTATCTCCTCTAAATATACATTTCTATTCCTTAATTTTTGTTAGATAGCTTGAATTCAATGATTGAGGTCTTATTTATTGTGTATAGTTTGTAGAATAATGTCTTTGTCGAATTTGCTTTAGTTTAGCCTTACATTTATACCTATAGCAAGGAAATTTAAGAGAAATTTCCTCAGATTAAGGGGGACAATAACAGTAGCTTTGAATACAGCTTCAATATTATGGCATGTAGGTATAGCACTATAGGCTTTGAATAGGAGTGATAAAAACATGGATCATTTAATCCCAGTATTTGTGCTATGTGTATAATATTAACCCCTTTTCCATAGAAATATTATAAGGGACTAAATAAACCAACATCAAGCAGTTGAAGTAGGTATGTCAAACAGGTTAGAAGATATAAAAGCAAAATATTATAGTCTATATAGAATTGTATAAACTCAAAAGTTAAATGAAAATTGTGTCTATCCAGGATTAAGAGTAGGGGAACATTGCTAATTAATGCTGTGGTTTTTGGGAAAAAAATCCTCCTAGAGGTATTGAATGCTGGGATAGTTATCTGTCTATCCATTTGCACTAATTACAAATATGACACCTTTTCTAGACTCACCCAAGTTAATTTACTAACCTAGGTAGTGAGCTTTACCTCTATTGATAACTATAGGGGGGAGCACCAAGCTACTAGTAGAGACAGTTTCTATAACTGTCACCATATCCTATTTTCCATCCTGAGTCACATTTGGATTTCACCTTCCCTTTCTATTTATGATCTAAGCCTTTACTATGATACCTATAAGAAAGCCCTTTTCATCCATATTCCATATTTGATAAGGCTTGAGGTTGCATTAGTGGATAATATATTGCAAATTCGAAAAGTAATCTTTAGTAACTTATAGGTTAGTTGAATAGGCTCTTTGTTGATCTAGCAATTTTTATGTATTTAATTGTAAGGTCTGGGTATCAATTTACAAACCTTATTATCTAGTTCTTTAAAATAGTTACATTAGGGTTACTGGTCTTTTTTTGTACAAGTGAATTGACTATCCCATATATTAAATCCAACATTAGCGGAAAACCCTAGTCATATAATTTTTTACACCATTGCAAAACAGCTTCTTCCTTAGCTGAGGTAAGGAGTTAGTGATAGCTATATGTAGTTTAATAGGGCTGATGTTCTCCCTTGGAGTGATATTAGAGGGTAGTATAGGGTATATTAAATGCATCTATAGTAGCATGAAATGAGGTTTCCTGATAATTTTATAAAGTCTAAATAGCCTCCTTGACCTAGTTTTCATGATCATTTTGTTACCAAAGCTTGATATTACCAATAACAATGGTTTTTGTTTGGAGTTTGCTTGTAGAATGTATAAACAGTAGGGATTTTATTAGATAATTAGGCAGGGAATGAAAAGGCCTCCTTTTATGTGATGGCCTACTTTCATATAATATACGTTACTACTAAAGTAGGCTTCATTAAGCCTACAGTATTAGAGATAAACATAAGGTTAAGGTATACTTTATTAAGGCCATAGTATTAGAGATAACAATACTACTAAGGTAGGCTTCATTAAGCCTACAGTATTAGAGATAATGATACCACTAAGGGAGGATTCATTAAGCGTATAGTATTAGAGATGATAATTCCACTGAGGTAGGCTTTGCTAAGCTAATAGTATTAGAGATGAAGATACTGTTAAGATAGGCTTCATTAAGCCTATAGTATCAGGAATGATAATACTGCTAAGGTAGGCTTTATTAAGCCTATAGTATAGGAGATGAAGACACTGTTAAGATAGGTATTAGTAAGCCCACAGTATTAGAGATGGTGATACTGCTAAGGTAGGCTTTGTTAAGCCTACAGTATTAGAGATAAAGATGCTACTAGGGTAGGCTTTATTAAGCTTATAGTACTAGAGTTGAAGATACTACTGAGGTAGGCTTTATTAAGCCTCTGGTATATAAGATAAAGATAGTAGTGAGATTGGATTCATTAAGACTACAGTATTAGAGACAATGATACTAGTGAGGTCGGATTCATTAAGCCCATACTATTAGAGATGAAGATACTATTAAGATATTCTTTATTAAGCCTTCCCATCATCTACCTTATTTATCCTTAAATACACTAAATAGTGTATAGGGTTAGATAAGGAATAACTTTACTTGAACCTTATAGAATTAATTTCATATAAATATCTCTTTTTGTTTTCTTCTAAAGTAGTGAGATTATACTAAACACTAATTGTATACTCAGTCAAGATCACCTTAGATCATCATAGGATTAAGCTCCTATTTGATCCTAGATAACACTTGCATATTACCCCTATATAGCTGATAGCAAATGAATGTATATACCTGATGCTCCTATGTATGTGACTATATCTTTATTCTTAATTAGATGTACATGCCCTGTCCATACAATAGTGACCAAAGGAACAAGAAGTGTCCCCTATATAGCTGATCATGTCATAACTATCAGGTTGACTTTAAACAGGTTTTATCAAAGCCTATACTAAGTGATACTATAGTATACCAACTACTGTAAGCCTACTATAGTAACTATAGTATTATAAAATAGTAGTCATAATATATAGCATGATAATACACTAATAGTTTAACCTTATACCATTATCAGGTATAACTCTTTTATACCTTAGGTAATACTACTATAAAGTTAGTATTTATAACAACTACAGTAATGCAGAATATAAATGCAAATGATGACAATATAATGATATAGTACTGAAGTATACTAATTACAATACTACTTACCCTACTAATAATCTCCTCTACCATATGTATTTGAAAGCCTTGGCTATAATAACAAGTAGTAGGAGAATTTGCACACCATAATGGCTAAGGGAATGGAGACTTAGGGACTCTCTTCTTATCATTTCCTATTCTACTTTTATTATTCCCTTTATGTGAGTATCATATACATTGTACTTCTTAATAATTTTTCTCTACTTGTCCTCTCTCTTTCTTCATAGTTTAGTATTTGTAGCTTTTCCCTCTATCCCTTCCAGTTGCTGTAAGGTTCACCTCACTAGAGATGGGAAAGAGGGCTTCCTGGTTACATCTTTTAGTTTTAATTAAGTTTATTTACTTACTTTACATACTTGTTAGGCTTTTCACTGGTTATATTTTCTAGATTTTTCAAACTCCATTACTCTTTTCTCCCCCTAACCTATACAAATCCCTTCCCCTTCCTTAGTATTTAATTGCATATTAGGGAGGAGGAAGGGTGTATCATGTACTTAGTCTTCGTGATACTGACTTTAGTCAGCTATCTTTTTACCTCTGATATAGTCTTTCCCTTCATATCCTTTACTTAGATTTCCTAAACACCTTTGATAATTACAGAGAGATATTTGTACTCCATTGGTCACTATAATATGGACAGGTCAGGTACACTCAATTAAGTGTAAAGCCATAGTTGCATACATAGGAGTGATACTCACTAAGTGCTATTAGGGTAACCTTCATATAGCCCTTATAGAACTAGGATATTTACATAGACTTAACTGCAAATGCATAGGTTATATAGCTCATAACCCTTTCTTATCTTGTCTTTCCTTCTTCATATAATATCTCATATAAGAACCCTTAACTCTTGTTCTTAAACCTTATCTTATATATAGATTACTTGCCTTATAATAAAAACCTAGAACCCTGAATCCTCTCTTGTTCTATCCCCTAGTATATAAAGCATGTTTGTAGTATTTATTGTTCTCCCTTGATCACTATTTTTATAGACAGGGTATTTATACTTGATTAAGAGTAAAGATATAGTTACATACCTAGGAGGGTCAGGATGTACCTTCATCTACTAAGCCTATGAGTAGCATAAGTGCTCTCCCTCAGTCACTATTTTTATAGACAGTGTATTGTATACTTGATTAGGAGCCTTAACTAGTCATATATATAGAAGTATCAGGATATACCTTCATTTGCTTAAGCCTATAAGTAGCAGCAATCACTATCCTTCAGTCACTATTATATAGACAGGGTATTTACACTTGATTAAGAGTGGTATTTAACTTCCTATTTCAACCACTTGTAATGTGGACAGGGTATTTATACTCCATAAGGAGTAAGGACACATTTATATATTGTAGGAGTATTAGGTATGTACCTTTATACCATATGAAGATTACCCTAACAGCACTTAGTGACTATTGCTCCTATGTATGTGACTATGTCTCTATTCTTAATTGAATGTAAACACTCTGTTTGTCTAATAGTGACTGAAGGAAAGCAAGAAAAAGGTATGTACCTTCATTTACTAAGTGCTATCAGGGTAATCTTTATATAGCCATTGAGGTCATTGGTCCTATTCACTTACATGGACTCAACCAGTAATTAGGGAAACATGTATAGTCATGAAAAACTTGCTTATGCTATAAAACCTATGAACAACTCAGGAAACAGTATTAAGATGTAGTGCAAATGAGACTTAGACATATGATATTGTATATTACTGTACAACAACACCAGGATAGCTATACCACTAGACTATCCTCACCCTTAAGCCTGTGAGTAGGATTTTGATTTCCTATCAGTCACTATTATATAGACAGGGCATGTACACTCAATTAAGAGCAAAGACATAGTTGCATATATAGGAGCATTAGGATGTACCTTCATCTACTAAGCACTATTAGGATAACCTTCATACAGCTATTATGTTTATCAGTTGTATTCACTTACATAGACTCAAGAAGTAATTACAGAACTATATGTAGTCAGGGAAAACTTGTTTACTCTATAAAACCTGTGACCAACTAGGAAATTGTGGTATTAAGGAGTAGTACAAGTAGGATTTAAACCTACAACATTGTATATTACTATACAATAACACCAGGATAGCCATACCACTAGACCCTCCTTACCCCAAGCCTATGATTACTACTGTAGAGTCCTTATATACTCATCATCTATATTGTTTAGCCTCTAGTACAAACTTTAGTTAAACCCTTAAACTATGGCTAGCCTCTAATCCCAAAACTTCAATGAGTAAAATATGATCCCCTATATAGTTATCCTTGTGAAACTATGTATAATCATCTATGACTGCCCAATGGCATACTCTGCCTAAATCCTACTAAACTATAAAGCAGAACCTCAAGAACCCTGTATATTTATATTCCCTTATTCTAAGTTTTACATCCTCAATCCTCCAGTAGGGTATTTACACTTGATTTAAAGCAAAGACATAGATAGTGAAAAGAAGATAGTTAAAGAAATCCTCTATAAAATACTACATTATATTATAAGGCAAAAAAGGTTAGGAAAAGACAAAGGAAGTCCTCTGCTCTATCTGTAAAAGACAACTAAAAGAAAAAGAAAAACAAAAGAATTCCCCCTTTCCTTCCTTGTGTAAAGTCAGGTCAACTGTATAAGTCCTCCTTATTACTATCACCACTTTTAAGGACAGTAGGGGGGGGAGGGGATTTAGGGGTTTTCCTAATCCTTCCTTTACTAGTTTTATCTAGGTTTTATAGTCCTTAAAAAGGGGCTATTCTGTGGTTTTGTCCTAGTAGAGTTACCTAAGTATTTCAATTGTTTTACATTTATAGAGGTGGTAGAACCTTGAGAACCTCATATATAGTCCTTATATAATCCTTACAATAACTTAATATTATAAACCTTACAACAACTAGCTATATAACTCTTATATAAAAAATAAATGCTATCAAGAGGAAAAAAGTGAAAAAAAAGGGATAAAGAAGAATACTCTATTCTTCCTATATAGTTTATAAAAAAACATATAGAAATTCTAATACTTAGGAGAAGAGTAAGGGTATAGATACTACCTATATTAATAGTCATATCTTCCTCTTTTTAAGATATAGCCAAGGCTTTAGCTTAGATGAATATAGCATACAAAGTATTTAATAAGGTAGATTTTACTTTCCAATAAATTCAAGTAATAAATCTTTACAAAGTTATGCTTAGCATTTGCAGTTGTTATATCTATGGGTGTGTTCCAAGGTATAGTGTAGAGTAGTATATATATTACATCTTATAGTGTTTTAGTATTAAGCTTGATGATGGTAAACCTCCTTGCAGTTAGTATATGTAGTAGCTGAGTTAAAGGGGATGTACTTTTCTACTTAATAGTTATAAGTTACATTAGTAAACCCTTAGAGGATATATTGTTCTTTATTATTATCAATGACTATAATAATTAGTAAGGATATATTCTTCTCTATATAATTAGATCATTCTACTAACTATTAATATATATAGGTGAGGATTACCTCCTAATTAAAGCTCTTAATTTCTTTAAAGAATATATTAGGTTCTATAAGGGTTTTAGTATATTTTTTTTTTTTGTTTAAATCATATCACATTGTTTCTAGGTACAAGCTCTATATATATCCTCTATAGATATAGTGTGACAAAACCTATAGCTACCTTAGCATCTAAGCATGACCCACAAGGTAGGAGAAGAAGTAATAAAAAAAGTAAGCAGTAGTGAAAGAGTAAAGAGAGACAGGTAAAAAAAAAGTGAAAGAAGAACCTCCCTTAAAAAAAGCAGGGAGATACCTATTATATATGAGAGGAAGGAGTAAGCCTAATAGAAACTGAGAATAATAAAGAAGAATAATAGGACCCTATCCTTTTACCCTAAGGAGGTGAACCTTATAACACATAGAAAAATAAATAGGGAAAGATAAAAGTACTAAGTACAATATAAAAGGGAAAAGCAATCCATATTCTAAAATACACAAAGCAGGGACTGAGGTCCTCCTATAAGATAGAAGAAATATAAAGGGGGAAGAAGAAATAGATTTATAACTCTATTTCCTCCTTGTATTCAGCCTAATCCCTAGCCTTATTATCTTTTATTATAGTAATAATATAAGTACGGTGGCATAGGTCATTAGTAGTATAGGCACATTTGTAGTTTATACATTTGAGAGTATTATGCTTACTTTATTAGCCTTTGAGCTTGAAGTCAGGATTACTACAAGTATCCTTAATTAAGAGATTTTTTCTAGTATAGTAATAGGAAATAGGTTAAGAGGTATAGTGCAGTCAGTAGTGTCCATACTAATTGCAGCAGGTATACTGAGTAGTATTACTAAGTGTAATATACTGTTTAGTCTTTCTATTCTCATTTATGATCATGATGCCCTTAGAAATACAGAAATGGTTATTGTTAACAATCCTTATAACAGTAATAGAAGAGGCTTTCTTGCTAGCAACCTTATCCTTAGAGGTAAGCCAGCTAGGGGTTTATGCAAGGAGAATTCTGTAGTTGAATATCTCAATCTCCTCTTATATCTTAGACATGTGCTCAAAGTTAGAGAAACTAGGGTCTTAGGTGAGCTTATTGTATATAATATACTTCTTGTATAGGAAGTTGCAGTAAAGGCTAGTGGTGTCTAGGAAGAACTTCTCAATAGCTTCCTGAATAGTTACCTTGTACATGAGAACCTATTAGGCAGTTATATTCTCTATAATAGAGAGAAAGATATTGCAGGGTTTAGATTTCTATATGGATTAGATTCAGTAGGTAGAGGGAGCATTTTTAGATATAAGAGCATTGTTGACTTCATCTTAGACTATGATAAGCTTAAAGTCAGGGATTTCTCATTTAAGGTTAATAACTATCTCTTGTTCTCACTTATATAGGTATTTTAGTATAGGAGCAGAGGTGGTAGCAGTGGTTTATAGTATAGTACAGGCTTTACCTTTTTAGTTCTTTTTGATAACCTTAGCCTAGAAGTAATTATAGGGGTTTACTATAGCCTAGGTAAAGGATATGCTTCTCATGGCCTAGGTGAATATGGTATTATATAGTACAAGTATCCTTCTACTAGTTATTATAATTGAGGCCAGGATCTATGGGGAAGTAAGCTTCTTCATAGCTTTAGTAGTTTTTAGAGGTCTCTAACTATATCTTTTTAACAGATTTAGTAAGAGCTAAGCCAGGGAGGGCAGGGGCCACAGTTTAGTATATAGTGGAGTTATAGGCTATAATAGCCTCAAGTTCATTAAAGTGATATTTAATTGACTGCTGGTTAGCTTGAAGAGCAGAAATAGACTCTTAAATTTTTTTAATTAACTATTAGAGAGTAGGGGAATAGTTGTTAAAGAAGTCTAGTTATACTAAGCAAAGAAGGGGCAAGGGTAGTCTAGTGGTATGGCTGTCCTAGTATCATTGTACAGTAATGCATAATGTTATAGGTTTAAATCCCACTTGTACTACTCCTTAATACCACAATTTCCTAGTTGGTCATAGGTTTTATAGCATAAGTGAGTTTTCCCTAACTATATATAGTTCCCTAATTACTGGTAAGTCCATGTAAGCAAATGCAACTAATGATCATAATGGCTATATAAAGGTTACCCTGATGGTGCTTAGCGAGCATTGCCCATATATATACAACTATGGCTTTGCTCTTAATTGAGTATACCTGACCTCTGTATATCATAGTAACTGAGGGAGTACAGGTGTTGCTAAGTAAAGAGGAGGCTATATGAAGGTTACCCTAACAGCACTTAATGAGAATTGCTCCTATGTATATGACTAAGTAATACTCTTAATTGAGTTGCTATAAGGTTATATCCTATCTTTACAATAGTGATTGTAGGCTCTCATATCTACTAAGCAAAGAGGAAGTTAAATGCAGATAAGCAAAGAGTAGTAGATGAAGGTATACCCTGATGCTCCTATATATGTGACTATATCTTTGTTCTTAATTGTATATACATACCCTGTCTATACAATAGTGACCAAAGGAGTCCAAAATGTATCTAAGTAAAGAGTAGCAATATGAAGGGTTACCCTGATAACACTTAGTAAGTATTGCTCATATATATGTGACTATATCCTTGCTCTTGATTGATTATACATGCCCTGTCTATACAATAGTGACTAATAGGAGTTATAATTAGTGCTGAGCAAAGAGTACCATATGAAGGGTTACCCTAATGGTGATTAGTGAGTATCGCTCCTATGTATATGACAATGTCCTTGCTGTCAATTGAGTATACATACCCTGTCCATATAATAGTAACTAATAGTAGTTGCAATTGGCACTGATCAAAGATTTTATGTGAGGATGGTATAGTGGTATAGCTGTCCTAGTATTGTTGTACAGTAATACGCAATGTCATAGGCTCAAATTCTATTTGTACAACTCCTTAATACTATGATTTCCCTATTAGTCACAGGTTTTGTAGTATAAGTGAGTTTTCCATAACTATACATGGTTATCTGATTACTGGTGAGTCCATGTAAGTGAATTTGATGAATAATCACAATAGCCATATGAAGGTTACCCTGATGGTACTTAGCAAGTATTGCTCCTATGTATATGACTATGCCTTTGCTCTTAATTGAGTGTACATACCCTATCTATACAATAGTGACTAAAGGAACATTAATACAAGCTAAGCAAAGAGTTGGCCATATGAAGGGTTACCCTGATAGTGCTTAGCAAGTATTACTCCTATGTATATAACTATGTCCTTGCACTTAATTGAGTGTACATGCCCTGTATATACAATAGTGACTAATAGGAGTTACAATTAGTACTGAGCAAAGGGCTGCTATATGAAGGGTTACCCTAATTGTGCTTAGCAAGTATCACTCCTATGTATGTGACTATATCCTTGATCTTAATTGAGTGTACATACCCTGTCTATACAATAGTAACTAATAGGAGTTGCAATTAGCACTGAGCAAAGAGTTACTATATGAAGGTTATCCTGATAGTACTTAGTGAATAAAGGTAACATACCTGACACTCCTATAATATGTGACTATTTCCTTACTCCTTATTGAGTATCAATACCCTATCTATATTACAAGTGATCAAAATAGGAAAGTTGATATCAGCTAAGTGAAGAGTTACCTCAACTACTGACTTGTAGTAGGAGAGCAAAATAGGACCTTGGGAAGCAGTCACTTGTAAAATTGCATTAGAGAGGGGATCTTTGATAGAATTACAGAGAGTTTTAATAGAGGATGAAGATTACTCTATAAGGGCAGGAGGGTGATTATAGACTTATAATATAGTTGATTATTATAACATATTATGATAGTTATTATAGTGTTAAGGTTTTCTAAATTTAGTAAGTAAGTGTGTTATAATAGAGACCATTGATTAATCCTTTATAAGTATTAAATGTTATTATATATACTAATCAAAAAGGAAAACCATCTCTAAAAAATAGTCTATAGATAATAGTTTGGTTAGAATTCAAATACAATTAGAGGTAAACAAAATGTTTTCTCTTTTTGCTCTTCTCTCCTAATCATTTTAACTTTAAGAAACCCTATATATTGCCTCTTAGCTACTAGTATTATATTTTTCACTAAGCCCTTATCAATAGATAAATTTTGTATAACTGAACAAATTGTAGTCTTTTTAAGGTGAAGTATATATAGAGGTATTCCTGGTTTATTTAGGAGGTGAGGTAATCTTGAGTTGTAACTAGATAGTCTTGCTAAATTATTTCTTCTTTCAGTATATAATTATAACTATAATAAATATAATCCTATTTTAGTTAGTACAATTTCATTAATATTAATATCCTATGAATATATTTTACTAAGTATATGTATCTTCTACAAGTTCTAATATTTAGTTGTTGAACTTATTAACATAAAGATTTAGATAACTAAGGAAGGACCTCTAAATGCAAAGTTCTAGATTCCTAATACTTCTGTCACTATAAAAGAATATAATAGCTTCTCAAACACCCTTTACCTCTTCTACCTCTACTGTAATATTTTTTCCTCTATATATTTAATCTCTAATTTTATCTACATAAAAATTATACTCTTGATCTCTTGTATTTTGGATAGGCTGATAAAGTTGAAGAATATTAAATTTGGTCTACAGTGTTGGAGAAATTACTATTTTCTCAATTGTTACAATTTTTCCTGCTTAATAAACAATTAGTGTAAGTTGCTAAAAATCTACTACTCTGATAAAAAGTTTTCCTCCAAATGGACTATCATAGTGCATAAGATTCTTAAGGAAGGAATTAATATATTTAATTACTGCTTCAATTGCCATAGGAAATCTCTCTTATATAATTAATTCTGTATATGATAAATATTGAGCTCTATATATTAGAGTCTAATTGTTTATTCAAAGCTACTATTATCTAAAAATTATTTGTAATTATTTTTTTATATAAGTCAATTACTTCAAATGTTATAACTTACCTCTCTAGGAGGAATTCCAAATACTAAGTATACTGTTTGTCCTCCTTCATGTTGTATTACACCTAATGTAGTTGACCTAACTATAACTACTCTTCTTCTAGACACTTAGGCATATATAACTAAAGCTTTCATTAAGAAGCTTTTACCTCTTCTATCTTATCCATTAATAAAGTATACTCTCCCTCTTCCTTTGCTATATTTATCTCTATCCATAGGATTTTGATTTCCTATTGGTCACTATTGTATAGAGAGGGTGTGTACACTCAATTAAGAGCAAAGACATAGTCGCATACATTGGAGCGTTAGGACATACCTTCATCTGCTAAGCACTGTCAGGGTAACCTTCATACAGCTTATCTCTATCCATAACCTGTTTTATCAATAAAAAAAAATTCCCTTTCTTCACTTACCATTCCAGAGACCATTCCTTTTGCCCATTCTAAAAAAATACCTTCCCTTGAACAAAAAATATTTTATTCTATTTTCTAATTCATTGAACATTACCCCAGGGATTGGGAGGCTAAATCTTGAAGTTTTACCCCTCTTGATGCTAGGCAGTACTGAATTTCTTCAGGTAATATAGCTTTTACTCTATCTGTGCTAGGTTTTTTTTTTTTTTTTTTTTTGGTCCACTTCATGTCGTATTGTTTCTAGGTACAACCTTCACATGCAACCTCTACGGTTATGGCGTGACTCTATCTGTGCTAGGTTATGATGGAGTACTATATGCTAGATTACCAAGTGCTTGGTTGCTATGCGACAGAATTTTACTCGGTTGTCCGTTGCCACAGGATGAAATATATCATGGAAGTGAGTGTATATTTGGGAATGGGACAGGTTGATCAAAAATTGTATTGTAGTAGTAGATGTGCCAACTTTCTCGTTTACTAATTTCATCTTTGGCCAAAGCTTTAGACGTATATACGGGAATACACACCTGTGACTTCCTATTCTTACAACCCACGTGGTGGCCGGTTCCAAGGGCCACCTTCCATGTGTACCGGTAGTTTGGCTACTTGACTTCCCATTTCGATCACTTGCAATGTGGGTGGGGCGTTTATACTCGATGAGGGGAGCAAGGACATAGTCACACATTGTAGGAGTGTCAGGTATGTACCTTCATTCGCTCCGGTAGGTTGGCAGCCCCTCGTACGTTATATACAAGAGTTACGATTTTGCGGTCGGTTATGACCGTTTCTTGACTGTTGTTGTGCTACATGGTGCCTCGTGCTACATTGTGTGGCCGTCGTCACATGTTAAAAGTAACGTCTTGTCGTGCTTTAATTACACAATATATAAATACTCTTGAATAATCAAAGCTCACTTGCGCATCGATAGTCGATGTACTAGGACGGTGATTGCCGCAGAGCCCACGAACCGGAATCGCTCGTCAAAATTTGCATTTTGCTATTTGGCCCCGCTGCTAACGCCAATTCACGGTGATACGAGAACGCGATATTTCTGCGACCGCTGCACCGTATCGATAACAATGTGATCGTCATCGTGCTTTCATCGCAACCTTTTTTTTTTTTTTTTTTGCCATATCGCTAGGCCACGCACAAAGTTGACATCTTTCCTGAGGAGACAATGCGATCCACAATACTCCCCACCCACTCGGCCACTTCCCAGTGGCCATTCTTCGAGCCGCACATGACAACACCGACAAGCAAATCCAGTTTGCACTTACTATTTACATGGGCTGCCTAGATACAACCAGCCGAAGTCGAGACGAAAGCCCCATGAAAAAGAATGCCCAAAGAGATCTTCCGTAAGGCTCCAAACGACCGGGAAGCTATCGTACGCAAAAGAAAGACACTGCAACAGGCTTCTCCTCAATGTCTCAACAGGCTGTCACGGGAGGTTGTCCCAAGGCTTCATCCTCTGTTATCAACCACCGTACGTTTCGTGGCAACGTTTACATGTATTTAGTACTACTTAGTGCTGCAGGGCTAAATTTGTGATAGGCTTGTCTGCAGGTTGTCAGCCACGCGATATCCTAGATATCAGTTCCATCTCGCCAGCTGCAAGGTCCTCGCGTGGTTGTATTTGCGAAGGACCACGTCGTCCTGCGGCGACCCTGCGGTGTCGAAGAGCCGGCAAAATGACTGGCGATGACCGCCGGAAGTGTAATCAGATGGAATCAGCGTACGTCGCAAAAGAAAAAGTGATATCATGATTTTGCGGTGTCCGTTCCGCTTGCACGGCTGACGAACTGCTGGTAATCTTCTCCACAGATGTGATCGCTTTTACGTGTACCGCGATCCCAGCGACCTCGGCCGGATATGATTGTCTGGCGATCTCGGGCCTCAGGCAAGGCTAATCTTTCCGGACCAATAAAATTCTTTAGTATTCACGACAGGTCCAAACGTAATGCTTGATTACGGAATAGATTTTGTCCAGTTTGCGGTGAAATTACCATTCCGCGAGCTTTTGGACAATCAAGGCAGCGGAGGTGTAGTTCTATATTGATCAAGATAGAATCGTATCGCCAGCTATTCCAGCTCCTCAAACAATGTTCCAAATTACAGGATATCAATCGGAAAGGCAAACCAGGATTCCCTTTAGCTCGTGCATCCAAATTTCAATCTGTTCCCGAGCGAGTAGGATAATCATAGCCGCCAACGTGAATAACCTATTTTCTCCGTCATTCAATGACTCCTAAACTCAGTAACAGCAGTGATTTTTCATAGCAAATCGAAAATATAACAGACGGCAACTATGAACGTATTTACAATATGGATCATAGGCAAGATGCATTGGGATAAACAAATCGAGAGCGCAATCGGGAGCTGCCATTCGAATGGTAGAAAAAGCAAAAAAAAAAAAAAAAAAAAAATCATCGCACGCTCCAATTAGAATTTGCGACATCTTCAGCGGGCACTTGAGGAATTTCCACTTCATCATTGCGAAAAAGGTCATCTGCGCAGCTAAATTCCTGGGGAAGATGGCCATTTGTTGCCTCAATTTCCATTAAGCGGCAGGTGTCCGTGTTGTATGAGATAGCTAGAAAGACGTTCCTATCGGAATAAACATGCGTGAGCGTTTTGTTCGGTCGTCGATGCGTTTTCCGTTTTGTTACCTTCCTTTTGGGAATTCAGGATATGCGCCGTTATCGGCGAGGTCATTTCCTCCCTTTACGTCTTTTGTATTATTTGTTTTTTCTGTTTCTATTTTTGACGTTACGCTTCATGACCTGTCACTCGGTTTTCCGCTCGCCGGTACAGTACGCTCTCGTTATAAGGAACCCGTTATAAGGAAATAAATTCTCGGTCCCAAGGAAAATTAGGTGAGAAAATAAGGAAATCCCGTTTCAAGGAATTCCTTAAGCACTCCCCATAGATATCCTTATAACGAGAGCAAGCCTAAATGCTACGATTGGCTATGTTTGAGACTGGGAAATGAAAAATGTTCATATGCGACAGCTGGAAGAGAGGTTTAATGGGCAACAGACTGTCTTGAGTTCTTTTTTTACAAACAAAATGCGTCAGATGGATGAGGATAGGCTACAGATAGCATTGTGTGATTTAGACGGAATTTTTATTTCTCGTTTCCGTGCTACAGTTTTTGTGTTTAGTAGTCGTCTGCCTCTCTCGTTATAAGTATATGAAATCCCGGTCACGACCATTTCCTTATACCGAGGGTCTACTGTATATGTATCGCGAGCTTTCGCCCCATACGGGCCCTTCTTTTTCTCTTTTTTTCTTTAGCTCCTACAACCCTTGTCCCCCGCGCACTACAATACAAACTATCCCTTCCCCTCCCTCCCCACCCACCGCACGCGCCCCCTGAACAGCTCCCTCCCGAATCTACAGCCGAGTGGGTACTGAAGCACAAGGATTTCCTACACGTGCTCCGTGTCGAGGTTGCTCTGGTCCTAACGCAAATCCGTCGTATTGCTTGAATTTGTGCTAATTCCGCTGTCTGATGGTGAGGAGGGCTGGAACGGATTGTTAGTCCTCAGTTCGATGGCTGCAAGCCTGCCGGCAGTTTGAAACTGTAAGGTAGCGGCGTTGTCTTGTAGACTTACTAGATTAGGAGCACACATCCGCTGAATAATGGATGCAGCTTGTTGGACTAGAGCATCGGAGACGGCAAGCATCTCAATTGGATGTGAGATTTTGGAGATTCTCTCCCCGAGCATCGCTATGTCATCCAAAATGTCACTACGATATCCATCCGATGCATTGCCCTCTAAGTCTAAAATAAGTCAGCAGTGAAGTAGTAACAATTCAGGATTTGACCACCTACGGTCGGTTTTGCTTAGAACGTCATATTTTGGACCATCTTCTGGTTCACCGAACATAATCTGCCACATATCCATTGCCGTTCTTGCTTTGTTCACCGCAGTGCTGAAATCCACAACAGGTCCATATCTAGTACAATGGCGGAGCCGAGTTTCATCATGAGTACGCCTGTGCCTTGCTATACATTCCTGCGCAAAGTTTTCGCAACAATTTTCGCAACAAACTGCCCGGATATGAACTCGTTGTGTATGCCTTCTGCGGGAAATATTAGTTATTGTGGATAGGTTTGAAAATCGAGTTTGATCCATACATACTTAAGACACGCTATATCAGGATATATTTTGCCGCAGTCATTATCTTCCACATACGACCTATGAGGATACACCTTGTGGTATGCACCGTACAAGCAGTGGAATTCTTTGTGGACGTGCTCCTGATGGTGACTAGTAGTTGGTAAATTAGTTCCTTGTACTTTAAACTCATGATTTGTCCAAGAAAAAGTAACTACCACTTACATTTGTTCGGCTATTGTTTTAAACTCCCTATTTTTGCAGGGGTGATTCCTTTTCACCTCAGCAGATGCTTTTTCGTAATGAAGACAGGGCAGCTTATGATCATTTTGATCGAGTTGAAAGCTTTGCCTTTTCGCTGGATGTCTACCCCCCCCACCGGCTTCCCCGGAATCGCTGTCCTCGTCTGTGCCTTGTGAATTGGCTTTACGTTTGGACGATAGCGACGTTTTAGAGCTATTTCCAGTGTCCGCAGTTCTGTGTTTTCCCTTGGAACAGTTGGCGCCGCTGCCATGTTGACTCTGTCTCGGGTAAGAGCCACTGTTATCCGGGAAAAGCTTTTTGAAAGTTGCAATTTAGCATAAATTTCTCATTTGGTAAAATTCTTAGTACTTTAGGCAGTAATATGTATCGTCATACCTCATCAACCAAGTCAATAGGCTGTTGCACTTTCCGAGAGCGGAAACGTAATCGGTGTAACCGATACATATCAGACGCATATAGTAGCGCGTTCGGGCCGTCCCTGTTCAGGTCGATCTTTGCGGAGATCTGGACGGTGTTAAGTTGTACCGATGGGCTTGGCGGATCGGAGTGTAAGGATGGTTTAGCCTTCGGTAGCGTTGGTGCTGCAATCTCGTTAATCGCCTAGCGAGAAGGTCAATATCCTCAACTAATCTAGATGAACGACGACAAGGAAAACGCCTACCGAATTCATCAAGTCAACATTAGGTGTGACCAACGCCCTGAGCATTTGGCAAAACAATCCGGTCTTCCTGTCGTATTTTGTGAAGTCGGAGAAATTGTGGATATAAAGCTCTTCTTTATAAACCACATCCGCCAACTTTATGAACGCATTGAAGACGGATTCCTTTGCGCTGGAATTCGGAAAAGGATGGCGATCGAGTATGTCGTGAGTCTGAATCGACATAATCCTCTCATTTACCCAAGCCAGGCTATCCGCGAAGTATCGCATCTTTGCATCCGAGAGGCTCATGCTGGCTATAATTTTCTGCAGCAGTTCTGTTTTGTTGAAATACACGAAATCACCGATGGGAGTTGTAGCTCTCAGCTGATAGTATCCAGCAGTTGAACTAAGGCGTGCAGAATGAAAAAGAGCATTTCGCGGCCACCGCCTCCTCGTTGAACGTAGCAAAGTCAGCGAAGCGCCCTCAAGCGGGTGGAAAAAGGGACATTGTGGATGAGAGGAAGAAATATGAATTAACAGAAAAGGTGGAGGCGGTTCAATGTCTGCTCGAGTGAAAAGGCTTTAACTATTAGCGAGTTGACTAGGGGAGTCACAATCCGTCAATTGGCGGGGAATCTAAATAAAAAACGAAATCGTCGCGTACCTAGCGTTAGATTAGGTATGTATAAGCTTATTGGATGATTCAATCGAGGCGCGTATGCAGACAATGAAAATTGTAATCACGTGAAGCTGTGTGGCTTCGCGTGAGCAGTATTGAACTTCTAACTGGTCATAGCATATCCACGCACGCATTGACGGACTTAAATCACCCGACAAACGGCTTAAAAATCTGAGGTCGAGGTCAACCAAACCTCGGAGATAAAAATTGGTTGGGGCGGTGTCCCGCAGTAGGATATGGTGGCGGCAGCTTAAAACCGACACCCCAGACGACGAAAACAATTCGGCAGGGAAAAATGACTACCATCAGACCGCAACAAACTAAGAATATCTCTGTCTTACAATAATATCCTTCTTTTGCTTTACAATCTAACCGGGGGAAATTCCTAAAAAGTGTTGTGGTTGATTTGAAAAACTTAATGTTCCAGTACATACATGTACTATCTTTGTTTGTATGCATGTAAGCGTGGGGAGATGAGATAAAAATAGGGTAAGCAAGGACGCTAAACCTATTATAGTAATTATTTCAGCAATAATTTAATTTACATATATGTATCGTTTATACGGGCCATCACGAGGAAACGGTGCAAAAAACAAAGGTTGAATTTTCTCTAACAAACCGAAAAAAATAACCCGATCTCCATCCAAATTTCCTTTGCCGATTCCTCCTGAGTTAATGCGCACGATTCTGAGTCACTAACGACACGATAACAGCCTGCTTAGCGATCCGGCCCACCTTTCCCCAAGGCGTCTGACGAGGCAGGTTCTGCATGAAATTCCATGAATGCTTAGTCAACAATAAACGCAACTGAAGCGTCTACGTTAAGCGGCACCCCAAGACTTTTCACCCACTTGCCTGGATTGCGAGACCATCTATTCACCCACATAATCAAGAGTGTATACTAACATCACCGCACTAAAGATATCGACCCCCGTAGACATAACCACAATCCGCAACTTTACTTCGGTTATTAAGTTATTCAGAGATTTTCCTTTTTGCGTTGCTATTTATTTTTTCCCCGGCCGCTAACCACACTTTCTTTTTCCCCGCCCGATAAACAGGATGACGCCGATTTCCGAAAATATTCCCCCTCCTTTGCCCTATGCTGAATGGCGGGAACGACTTTTCACTCTTTGACAAAATTTAGATAACTCCTAAAGACTTTGAGATTTATTCGCCTCATACATTATGTTTACGGTCGGGGAAAGGAATATACCACTGCTAACTGCCTGAAAACAATCTCGCAGGCAAAGCCTACACTATTACACTTCCGTACTCGTAGTGAGCACGATGAATCATAATCTGCAACATTACTGCAGTAATTTTTTTATTTCTTACAGTTTTTTTTTTTTTTTTTTTTTTTTTTTTTTTTTTTTTTGGTCCACTTCATGTCGTATTGTTTCTAGGTACAACCTTCACATGCAACCTCTACGGTTATGGCGTGACTCTATCTGTGCTAGGTTATGATGGAGTACTATATGCT
>JABYPW010000427.1:0-26402 GCA_016880775.1 Phymatotrichopsis omnivora | reverse complement strand
CCCCCCCCCCCTACTGCAGCTGAAGGGTCACTGCCAACACTGATCCCTACGGTCACTATATATTTGGAATATATTCTTTTTAGCTCAGGAGAGTGGTATCAAAGAAAAAAAATCTCTGTTTTGGAAATAGTATCAGAATATTTTTTTTTATTCTAATTTTGACTGGGACTAGATATTTTTAGCTAGGTTGAGTGTGGCATTTTACAAGTTATACACTAAGCCAGTGGCATTATAAAGGTTTTCTCTGCTTACAATAGGGGCCTTCAGACCTGCCATTTCAGGGCTGAAGTGAGGTGCTGAAGCCTGATGAAAACGCTAGTAGACTGCATTTTGTTGGAGTACATTAGAGGCACTCCAACACAGTTGACCTGCCAATTCACCTATGCTATATCATTCAATTTGTAATTAGGTTCCTTCCTTTCACTCTACTAGTAGTTGTAAGGTTCACCTCACTAGAGAGGAGTGAGAGGGTCGTAGCTGTTTTCTTGTTGGTTTCTTGCTTACATGTTTTTCTTGCTTTGTCCTGCCATAGGTGCAATTGGTGGTATAGTTTTTATGAAAGTTTCCTTTGTTATTTTTCTTTTTGTTCAGTTCAGTTTAGGGTAGAAACAGGTGATATACCATAGTTGCCGACTGCATATGGATGACCTAAGTAGTTATAGTAGAAGTAGAGTAGTTACTAAAATTGAACTGGATAATCATTATTATCACCTTTACAGATGCACTGCAAATTTGTAAGGGGGTAAATTTGAGTGTCCTTCCAGGTTAGTAAGGGTATAGTAGTCACTTGCAATTATTGTAATGATTCTAAGCCTATAGGAGATAGATGCACCTATGGTATATGTTGCTGAGTGGAAGGCTTACTAGCTATTTTACTACAGGGTAAGGGGGTAATCCTAAGAAACTAACAGATTTCCAGTTGCATCCAGTCTCTAAGTAGAAGCCCCCCCCTTAATTGCAGATGAAATATAATATATGCTGTAGAAAAATGTCTACATAATAGCCCTAGACACCCTCCCCAAGCTCCTCACCCCCCTTATGCAACATGGGGTACAACTCAGCAGCTTCAACAAAACACTAGGCATAGTAATACCTAAACTGAATAAGCCAGACTACAGTAGCTGTAACATGTACCAGCCTATTTTCCTGAGAGATATGCTAGGCAATATCCTAGAAAAAGTTATCACAGTGAGATTGTCATAACATACAATAGACCATGACATGATCACACTTGGATAATACAGAGCACTCCCTAGAAGGTCAGTAGTAGATGCTATCAATACAGGAAAGCACAATACCAGGGACACATAAAATATGGGGAGGAAGGTAAGCCTCCTCATCATCAACATAGAGAAAGGCTTTGACCAGGTCAACAAGAAATAGCTGCGCAAAATCCTAAGCTAACAGTGTTAGAATAAATATACATGAGCATTTTTGTGTTCGAGTTTCGTTGTTTCACTTTTCCTTACCTTCCTTTTATAGTCAGGAGTTTTGGGTTATACATTATTCTCAGTGGGTTTTTAGTTTATTCTCAGTGTATTTTTGGTCTTTGTATTTGCATTATTTCTTCTGCTTTTAGCCATTATGCTTCACAGTTTCTCACTCACTTTTTCCGCTTACTGGTATATGTATTGTAGGTGTTCGCCTATATAGGCTCTTTTCTTTTGTAGACAAGCCATCTTTATTTCATGCTGAGAATACAAGCTATTCATTCTCTTTCTCTTCATCTACTGTTCATATCTGGCTCAACAAATAGTAAGTGCCTAAGTATATTGAAGCCTAGCTCAGCTCCTTCCTCAACAACAGATAGCTCTCCTTCACTAACTGAGGGACAAGGTTGCCATTTAGAAGGGTTAATATATGTGTACTCTAAGGGTGCCCCATCTCCCCACTACTTTTTAATATCTATGTTGCTAAACTAATAAGGGACAGTGGGGTACTTAAGACCTTCATGTATGTACATGACCTATGTATTTAGGTTAAGAGAGCTAATTATGAAGAAAATGTTAAAAACTGGAGAGCTTCTACAATATGATCCTGAAACATAAGCTAGTGTAATGAACCATGGTCATGTACTTTCCTACTTGTTGTATTCTCCTTATGTTTCCTATTGTCAGTGATGTTCTTTGGAATTCCGCGTTACGAATCATGAATTGTCACTCGGTCATGTATGGTCAATCATGTTTAGCTGTCTGCCTTGCGAAGGTCATGAGAACAGTGTTTAGATTGAATGACGTATGGGAAAGGGTCATGTGGACGAAACAGGTTTTACAGAGACTGCTCTAGAAGGGAGGCAGTGCTCTTGGCGATTGGTATAAAAGAGAAGGAAATCTCGCAGTCTTGTATTCCTTTCTCTTTCTTCTTCACACAGTATCTTAAGTATACACCTTAGGAATAAAGAATTATTCCCACAAACCTTCAGCACATCGTTGCCTCACTCAATGCGCATCTCTTGAGTCCTCTACAGAGTTGTGTATCTTCTTCTATCCTGATTTACCTAAAACCCCCGATACAGACTGAGCTTCAGTTGTATCGCTGAAGGAGTTGTCCTTTACAGCTAGAAAAACTTAAGCTATCACTATCAGAGGGAAAAACTAAAGTCTAGTATATATGACCTAGGAGTCCAGAGGTCCCCCCAGCCAATATCCTTGGAAAGGAAGTCAAATACAAAAACTCCTTGCAATAAATATGAGTTATCTACTATACTAATTAAAGCCTCCTCCACCAATAGCTAACATTGAGTAGTGTTTGCCTAGGGAGTGCTTGCTAGAATAAACTAGCTTATAACAGGAGTACAAGGCCTATACCCAGCAATAGACATGAAGCTACTAAAGGTAGTCATAATATTACCACTGTTCTTTGGAGCAGACACCTTCCACCCTTATATGGTGATATAACATATCAAAAGAACTATAGGCAGTGCCCTTGTAGCTAGCACTAAATACATATATAGAATATTCAGGACTACTAGCCACCGAATAGCTATAGTTGAGGCAAAGATCATGCTGGCCTACCTATAGAACTGAAGGTACCAGTAAAACTACAGAGCAAGGCTGCTTACCTTATATAAAACCTATCCTAACTACTCTAGGATTCTACTACTGCTGAACTGAAATAAAGTCCAAAACAACCCCCCCAGAATGCCATTAGAGAAGTACAAGCACTTGGAATATTGAGGTCCATAATACGAATACTCTAGAGTAATGCAATGCTGTATACCATTGGCAAGAATATCTGAAAGAAAACCTTCCATAATTATGTACTACCCCCTATGTCAAGAGCATGGCTAATTAGCACTAAAGGATACCTGCAGGTCCTACACTTCCCTAAGAAAAGCATTAAGCTTACAGGGTTCCCCAGAAATGTTAGGGGAAGTAACCTCACCATTTACACTGTTACCTTGAAACTTAGCAAAATGAACTAATTATGATAGGCCTTTATAGCCTATATCAGGGACAGAGAAGTAATGACTATGGGAAAACTACTAGGATTAGAAGTGTAAGTTTTTGATGGAGAACTACAAGCAACCCTTGAAGTAACCAAACAAGCTGAGTGTTACAGCCACGGTACCAAGGCCCACGCACGACGATGAGTTTAGTTAGATGAGCAACTTCCTGTGAGTATACCCCTGCGCTATGCGAAAGGACCATGTGACAAAGGGCTCAGCCTCAGGATGAGTCATATGTGGCGCCTCTGATGAAGATGAGTCAGGGTCTGACTCACCCGTCATCCTCTCTCAAGCGTACCTCACATGATCGGAAGAACTTGAGTAACTCCTGCGGATTAGTCACCTGCGGTTGGTATGACTCAAGCCGATCGAGCCAGTAATCGTGTGATGACGATCTTACCCGAGATCGGCGATCCGAGCTCAGACCACAACGCTGATCATTTCCGTTATGACTCCTAGGAATGTTACGATCGTGTCAGATGATAATAGAATGAGTCATGGGATTTCTAAGGGTTTCTTTCAGGTTCTATTTCTTATGTAATCTCCTTTGTCATAGATGACTCATTTCTCTCGGATGGAAGGGTATTTAAGGGATGGTTGTGGGTCGCTTCATGTTCTTTCCAGGACACTCTACAATACCTTCCTACCCCCTACATTTCAACACGCAGAAACTATCACCAGCCCCGTCCTCGGCTGGATGAGAAGACTGCAAAACAACGTCAACTATGTGCGCCGCCGACCGCACACCAACCCGCGAGCAACTGGACAGCGCGACTGGGCGCCCTGTAGGCACGAACGGTAGTCGCCAGCGGGCGCAACTCGCCTTATTCGCGACCGTGCCCTGTACCGCGTAGGCGGTTGTCTCACGATACGTCCCACACCCCCACAAGCGATCTACGATCGCGCAGCACGTTCAACCGCGACGCTCTCAGAGCTCCTAGGAGGGGTGCCCAGGCCCCCCGGAGCGATCGCACAAACCTCTAAGCGACCTCCACGGTCGCATCCAACGCTCTCTTATCGCCCCTCCATGGCGACAATACAAAACCTACAAACGAAGTCGGGAACCCCAGAACAAACCTAACAAACCTCGCGACCGTACGTACCCCTCCCGCAGGACGTCAAAATGCGAACAACACAAAACATACCAGTCGCTACATCGCCGGCTCGCTTAGCTTCTGCAACCGCGCCCGCCGGCGCCAACACAACGCCTACAAGTCCCCTCGTCGCACGGAACTAGTGGAGGAAGTTTTCGGGTGGAGGAGACGGACGATACATTCTTTGGTCATGTAACTAGTCATTCGCTGTGAGCAGGCATTTCGAGGAGGATTTTTCTTTGGATGAACTTTTTCCTTTGTTTTTCCTTTGTTTTATTTCAGGGTGACACGCCATAGTCGGTGACTGCATGCGGACGGCCCTGTAGTTAGGTTAGTGAAGAGCTAGTCTAGTAAGCTACGAAACGAAATGAAACATCATCATCATCATCTTCATGTTCTTTCCTTTCCTTCTCTCTTCAGTCTACAGACTAGCTACGAGCCTTAAGAATATATTCATTCTTAAACAACGCTTTATCTTCTCTCTCTTCTCTATGACGTAGGAAAGTGTATTTGTGGATCCAGACTTAGAACACGTTGAGATATCTGAGTTTACTCAGTAATACGTTTCTCTGTTGAGTGGCACTTGCACTTTACCGAGCCTTATTTCGTACCTGAAGACACCTGCTGTAACACTATATTCTTAAGTCATGGCTAGCGACGACACCCCTATGCCAGACTTCACCACCACTCTTGCTCTCTACGATGGCAAGACTCTCACTAAACCAGGCCAAGCGGCCTCGGTTACGACAAGATCAGGGAGAAGACTCCTTGAATCTACGGTTGAGTTGGATGACGCTGGTCAGAAGTTTGTGGACAAACATCAGAGCCACATAATCGCCAACTTCGTCGAACTGGATGCTGCTTTCCTGGAAGCCAGGGACTTCATAGGAGATGAAGCCTACCAGCAGGTCCATGCCCAACTCCTCGAGGATTTCCAGAGACAGAAAGAGGAGATACAAGGAATCCTCTTCTCCACCATCATGACGTACAAGCAGATGGGGAAAAGACTCCCTCCTGTCCTGGTATCCTTCCCGCCAAGGGTTACGAACATCCTCCTGAAGGCGGTCAATCTCCTCAAGGAACAGAAGAAGGAGAACGAGTTCCAGGCCACCAAAATCAGGGAACAACTCGAAGCTGAATACTCCTACCAAAAAGGGAGGCTTCAGCAAGAAACTGAGTCCCTGAGAAAGGAACTCCAAATGGCACGCCTCCAAACACAGCCGCAGGAGGATACTCAGCTCTTGGTGGAGCTGCAAACAGACCTAAACCGAACAAGGGATGCAAACACTGCCCTAAACTCGGAGGTCTTCAACTTGAAAAACCAACTCCAGTTTGCCCAGAAGGAGTTGGAAATTCGCCAACAAGCCACCCAGTCGCAGACCACTCTGCAAGCCCGAATAACGGAGCTGGAAGACGAACTGAAGGAGGCTAAGGAAGACGCTGAGCACTACCACAGCCTCTACCGACAATACAAAAGGCCGGTAGACTCAGCCCTTTCCCCTATGCAATCTGCGAGGGAGAAGACAGTGGAGGAGGAAGAAATGGTTCCCCTCTCTCCTACTGTCCCAGAAACCGAACCTCCCTATCCCTTGCGCAGAAGGAGCAAGGGATTCCCAGACCTCTCCAGGCTTGGTGAAGCAGGACCTTCCCGTTAGAGGAGGTTCACGACAAAATCACCAACACCTCCTCCACTCCCACCAAGACCTCAAGGGGAACAACCCCTAACCAGGAAAGATGTGGAGGACTTATTGAGGGAAGCACTCGCCAAAGTGGTGCCACCTCAACCTCCCACTCCTCCTAGGTTTGAGGCACCACCACCACCACCGCAGCAGCCCCAATCCTTTAAGGGGCCAAAACCACCAACGCCGGATAAGTTTGCGGGGAAGGCCGAGGACATTTTCAAGTACCAACTCCAACTTGAGACGTACTTTGTCCTCCAACCCCAAAGCTTTCCGTCCGACACCATCAAGATCCAGTATGCCTCGACTCTACTGACGGGCAATGCACTGGCTTGGTGGAGAATCAACCATTCGCAGTGGACAACTCCCACTGCCGGATGGGAGGACTTCTTGGAAGCCATCAGAACCAACTTTGGAGCGTACACCCTACGGCCTAGTTACATCACCAAGTTAACCCAGGCCAAGCACACGGGACCAATCTTGGAGTTCATCACTTACATGAGAACTCTCAACACTGTGTGCCAGTACAACGAGGGGTACCTCAAGGATTGGGTCAACCAAGGACTCCATCCCACACTCCGCAAAGCCATGGCCACCAGCTATAACCGTAATTACCAAACCACTCAAGAGTGGTTTGACCAGGTCATTACAGTCGGCCAACAAATGGAGGAAGCTGCCAAAGCCCTCAACGAAACCCCTTGGCCTAAGCAGAAGGATCCCGTTCCCTCTGCGAAACCCAAAGAGAAGGCCAAGCAGTCAAAGGGCAAGCAAAGATCGGACTACAATGACAAGTCCAAGTCGGACTCGAAGCCAGCCCCCACTAAACTCCCCTATCTCCAAGGGGCAGAACTTAAGTGGGCCAAGGACAACGGCACCTGTCAAAAATGCGCCAGATCAGGCCACAAGGCAAACGAGTGTTTCGCCAATAAAAAGGCGGAAATCCCTTCCTCAAAACAGCACTCGTCAAAGAGGAAGAGGGACGACAAGGACGACGACAAGTCCGAAACCTCCAAGAAAACAAAAACGGAGGCTGCGGGTAGGGTAGTGGAACTCCCAGACACCTGGGTAGATGGTGATGATATCCCAATGGTTTGAAGAGCCACAAATCGACGACCCATCTCCTGTATTGTTTCCTTTGTTGAAGAAGAGACTCAGAAAGGATGTACCCCAACAATTCATACCCAAAACACATTCATTTGGAGCCGGTGTTGCAGGGATTTTCCTAGCCCTGGTTCTTGGTGGGTGGGCCGCTGGTTAAGTGGCTTGTATTCTTAGTGATGATTGATGACCTCATGATTCACGATTATGATACCATGATGCACGAATTCCCTTTCCTTTAGACTGTACGAGTATCTTTATAGATCTTAGTACTTAATGTTTAATGCTTGGTTTTTTGTTACCTCTTTTGCCTGCCTGAGGATGGCCTTAAGGTTGAAATACGCGGGTCGTATAGCAGTGCTGACATTCATTACATCTCACTGCATAACTTGCAAAATTCTGTCTTCCTCACAATGCAAACTGATCTACCTCTAGGTACTGCGACGTCCGGCCACAACGTTCCCGGGAGAGATCAGGGATCCTATTCGCAGAAACACCATGACGACCATCGCTTCCAAAACCGAAGGCCCCAAGCAGGGGAAATGCATCAAAGTTCCAGTGATACTTCGCTGGCGCACCTCTGTCAACCATGACATCGTTACCCACTCGCTAACTGCAACTGCCAAACTCGAAAACGGCGCTACAGGAGCTCTTATCTCTGATAGACTCCCGGTCCACAAGTGCAAACGACAAGTACCCGTCAACGTATATGCCTACGATGGGACTTGCAAGCAAGAATGGTACTATACGCCGAAGCTCCAGATGCAAATCCAGAATCATAAGGAGAACATCGACTTCGACGTAGGACCGACGCCTCCCGATGTCGACATCTACCTCCCTGTGAAGTGGTTTCAAGATCATAACCCCACGGTGGACTATGACAAGGCAGAATTAGTGGGTTTCTACTCTGACAAGTGCAAACACCATCTTGTCAAACCCCAGGTCTCTATGGCTTTAGCCCGCGAGATCTTGCAAGATGAAGACTTCCACACCAACACGGCGGTCGTAGGTGGGGGTTTACTTGGGTGGGTTGACACACCCATCAGTCCAGCCGAGACACTGATATGGTGCTCGGCCATGGCAAGGCTGCCTTTGGAAAACTCCACAGAGCTTTTCCTACGTTCCTCATCCATCAGCGCTTCAGACCAAAACAAATGGGAACAACTGTTTCCCAAAGTTTTCTCGGAGCAACTAGCATCCCAGTTGCCACCTCACCGAGAATGGGATATGAAGTTACCGATGAAGGAAGGAGCCCAACCCCCCTGGGGACTGATTTCCAAGCTCTCCGAGACGGAACTAAAGGTCCTGAGAGAGTACATCGATACCATGCTAAAGGAAGGCAAAATAAGACCTTCCAAGTCCCCAGCTGGTGCTCCTGTTCTGTTCGTCAAGAAAGCTGATGGATCCCTCCGCCTCTGCGTCGACTATCGAGGACTCAACAAGGTCCTCATCCAGAACCGATACCCTCTTCCCCTCATGGGCGAGCTTCGTGACAGAATTGGTAAAGCTAAAATCTTTACCAAGCTCGACCTCAAAAACGGATATAACCTAATCCGTATTGCTAAAGGGGATGAGTGGAAAACTGCCTTCTACACTCGTTATGGGCAGTTCAAATATCTTGTCATGCCTTTCGGTCTTTGCAATGAACCAGCCGTCTTTCAAGAGATGATGAACACCATTCTCCGCGATCTTCTTGATGTAGGTGTCATAGTCTATCAAGACGACATCCTCATCTACGCGGAAACCCAGCAGGAACACGATCGCCTGGTCAGGGAAGTTCTTTCCTGACTTGACAAACACCAGCTGGCCCTGAAACCTTCTAAGTGCTACTGGGCGGTTGACAAAGTGGAATTCCTTGGTTTCATCATCTCAGCTCAAGGGATCGAAATGGCGAAAGACAAAATCGAAATGGTTCTGGAATGGCCATCTCCGAAAACGGTCACTGATGTCAGGTCCTTCCTTGGCTTTGCAAACTTCTATCGAGTCTTCATCAAAAATTTCTCGAAGCTAGCATCGCCCCTCACGGACCTTACCAAGAACGACACACCATGGAAATGGGGAAAGGCACAAGATGACGCCTTTTCAGACCTCAAGCATCGCTTCACCTCTGCACCCATTCTCTCTCACTACGACTCCAGCATTCCTCTCCTTGCAGAAACCGATGCCAGCGACTTCGTGATCGGTGGGGTCCTCTCTCATCAGTTCCCCGATGGCTCCCTGCATCCCATTGCATATTTCTCTCGCAAGATGCTTCCCCCGGAGCGCAACTATGAAATTTACGACAAGGAAATGCTGGCGGTCTACACTTGTTTGTACAAGGAATGGAGGCACTGGTGTGAAGGCTCCCTTTCTCCCGTCTTGGTATTGACTGACCACAAAAATCTGGAGTACTTTGCCACAACCAGAGTTTTGTCGCGCAGGCAGGTAAGGTGGATGGAGAAGTTAGGAACGATTGACTACAAAATCGTGTACAGGCCAGGTACCAAGAACACCAAAGCCGATGCACTATCGAGACGTGGAGACCACGTCCCTACAGAGGGGGCACCAGAGTGCGAACTCCTTTTCCTCAAATCAGGACAGTACATAGTGGCATCTGAAAGGGTCGCTCTCAGCATCCACCCTGAATTTATCGAGGATCTTCGTCACGCTATGGTCTCTGACCCCAAAACCCAGGAACTTGTCAACAAGCTTCCGTCTGGCTATGAAATCTCAGACGGTATGCTCCTCTATAATAACCTGTGGTTTGTCCCCTCGCACCTCCGCACTTCGGTCCTGAAGACACGGCATGATCACCCAACGGCAGGCCATATCGGCCGAGACAAACTCTACGAGCTCGTAACAAGGGATTTTTACTGGCCCACGCTCCGAAAGGACTCAGCCGAATATGTCACAGCATGTCACACCTGCCAAATAAATAAGGCCTGTCGACATAAGGCTTATGGTCAGCTTTTGCCCCTTGAGCTCCCGTATCGCCCTTGGGAAAGTATCTCCATGGACTTCATCACCGAACTTCCTCCCTCAGATGGCCACACCCAAATATGGGTTATAGTGGACCGGTTCTCGAAAATGGCACATTTCATCCCCCTCAGCACAAACATCACCTCGAAGGACTTAGCAAACACGTTCGTGAACGAAATCTGGAAACACCATGGCCTTCCAACCAACATCGTCTCTGACCGAGACCCTAAGTTCCAAGCTTGGTGGAAGGAAACCATGACCGCCCTCGGTGTGAAATTATCACTGTCAACTGCAGCACACCCGCAAACGGACGGCCAGACCGAACGGCTAAACCAAATCCTAGAGGCCTACCTCCGGAACTACGTCACCTACGACCAGACCAACTGGGCTCAACTCCTGCCACTGGCGGAATTTGCCTACAACAACTCGATCTCCTCCTCCACAAACCAAACACCTTTTTACACCAACTACGGTTACCACCCCTCGCCTGATGTGGTGTCCACAATCAAAACCTTCAAGGGATCCCAGGAACTCGAACACAACTGGAAGGACGTCCGTACTCGCCTGCTCACCATACAACAGCGGGTAGTCAAGTGGTACGATGCCAAACACCTAGAGTTCCCTGAACAAACTCCAGGATCCTTTGTTCTACTCAAAAAGGACAACCTCCCAAACCTCAAACCTTCGAAGAAATTGGACGCAAAATTTACCGGCCCGTTCAAAGTTATCTCCAAGATCGGCCCTAGAGCATATAAGCTCAAGCTCCCCTTCAACTGGAAGATTCATCCTGTCTTCCATGTCTCACAGCTAGAACCCTACAAAACGTCACCCCAATTTCCGGCACCAGCCAAACCAGCACCGGAAAATGACGATGGGGAAGAGGCATACTTTGTTGAAGGAATTTCGAGGGTCCGTTTCAACAGACAAAGAAAGAGGTTGGAATACTTTATCCTTTGGGAAGGATACCCACACGATCAAGGCACATGGGAACCCCTGGACAACCTGTTGGTAAACGGAGAACCGATCGACGCACTGGTCAAGTTCCGACAAGACCACCCTTACGCTGAGGATAATGCCAAGAGACCTGAGGAGGACGGGTCAAGACGAAAGCGGAGAAGGGTTTAGATAGGCAAGTCCCCTTTACCCTTCACACGAGAGGCTGACGGTCATAGTCACATCAACTTAAACCGCTTCACTCTTAAGGGATAGGATGTTCACCCGGAGTATTGGGGAACGTTCCGAAAACCTCTTGTGGCCAGTCCCTCATCAGGACATTGGTCAAAGGAAATGCAAAATGCTAACGGCTCTATGTGCGTGAGGGCACGCACCTTTAGGAGGGGTGTAGTGTTACAGCCACGGTACCAAGGCCCACGCACGACGATGAGTTTAGTTAGATGAGCAACTTCCTGTGAGTATACCCCTGCGCCATGCAAAAGGACCATGTGACAAAGGGCTCTGCCTCAGGATGAGTCATATGTGGCGCCTCTGATGAAGATGAGTCAGGGTCTGACTCACCCGTCATCCTCTCTCAAGCGTACCTCACATGATCGGAAGAACTTGAGTAACTCCTGCGGATTAGTCACCTGCGGTTGGTATGACTCAAGCCGATCGAGCCAGTAATCGTGTGATGACGATCTTACCCGAGATCGGTGATCCGAGCTCAGACCACAACGCTGATCATTTCCGTTATGACTCCTAGGAATGTTACGATCGTGTCAGATGATAATAGAATGAGTCATGGGATTTCTAAGGGTTTCTTTCGGGTTCTATTTCTTATGTAATCTCCTTTGTCATAGATGACTCATTTCTCTCGGATGGAAGGGTATTTAAGGGACGGTTGTGGGTCGCTTCATGTTCTTTCCTTCCTTTCTCTCTTCAGTCTACAGACTAGCTATGAGCCTTAAGAATATATTCGTTCTTAAACAACGCTTTATCTTCTCTCTCTTCTCTACGACGTAGGAAAGTGTATTTGTGGATCCAGACTTAGAACACGTTGAGATATCTGAGTTTACTCAGTAATACGTTTCTCTGTTAAGTGGCACTTGCACTTTACCGAGCCTTATTTCGTACCTGAAGACACCTGCCGTAACACTGAGAATATAGCAAATAAGCATATGGCCACTATAGTTAATCTTTTCTCAGACTCATAAGTAGTGATTATAGCTACTGCAAACCTATACCCAGCTCTGTTGCAACATATAGCTTTAGAGATCTTCCAATCCAATATAAAACTAGCCTAAAACTAGGTCTACCTGAAAATTGAATGGTCTCTAGGCTATAGCAGTATTACCAGATATGAGAGGTAGATAAGCTTGCCAAAAAACAGTCCTAGATCCTAGAGTTAGAAAAAGTGAGTTGAGTATCTCAGATAAAGTTGATAACCTATGCAGATATTAGAATGCAAACTAAAGAAAGACTTTGGAAGCTCTTTGAAGAATATGGTAGAAAAATAATACCCAAAAATGACCACTACATAGTGCTCAATGATTACATAGCAGCCATAGCTTTCAAGTTCAGGACTATGCAAGGGTTCATACCCAATCTCCACTATCTCCATAAAGAGTGTAACATATGCCTATATAGAGAACGCTAGTTAATCAAACATTACTTCTACAAATGCAAGACTACTTAACACATATAACTGAGGTATGAAGGTAAAATAACAGAATATCTACTATATGAAAACCCTGACCTGCAAACTTGTAGAGAAAGGACTAGGAAAGCCACTGGACCCTCTACCTAAGCCCCCAATAGTAGTAATAGCAAAAAGTAGAGGAACATAATTAGCCTCTTAGTATTTTTCTTGTATATGTTTTTAAGGTGCTTAGCAGAGGATCTCCTTTGTCAGTTTCTTTTTGTAATGAACCGTGGTCATGTACTCTCCTACTTGTTGTATTCTCCTTATATTTCCTATTGTCAGTAGTGTTATTCGGTATTCCGCATTATGAATCATGAATTATCACTCGGTCATATATGGTCACTCATGTTTAGCTGTGTACCTTGCGGAGGTCATGAGAACAGTGTTTAGATTGAATGATGTATGGAAAAGGGTCAGGTGGACAGAACAGGTTTTGTAGAGACTGCTCTAGAAGGGAGGCAGTGCTCTTGGCGATTGGTATAAAAGAGAAGGAAATCTCGCAGTCCTGTATTCCTTTCTCTTTCTTCTTCATGCAGTATCTTACGTATACACCTTAGAAATAAAGAGTTATTCCCACAAACCTTCAGTACATCATTGCCTCGCTCAATGCATACCTCTTGAGTCCTCTACAGAGTTGTGTATCTTCTTCTATCCTGATTTACCCAAAAACCCTGATACAGACTGAGCATCACTTGTATCGCTGAAGGAGTTGTCCTTTACACTATACTGCATCATTCAGAAATCACCATCGAAGATGATACATGAGAATTCAGGTCACATTAGATGTCATCCCCAGCCAACTGGAACTCCCAAGGAGAGGAACCCCAGTTCACTATCGAGGAAATCACCAGGCTGCTACGAGACAAGAACCTGCTTCCTCCAGAAGAACCCAAAGACCTGTAAGTCCTACCCCCCAGAAGAGGAATCGCAGAGTCCATTTCAGTCCAGAGGCCCAGGTTAAGCTAGCATAGAGACTAGCATCAACAAAAGTATTTTCTGAGAGACCGACAAAGGTTCGGAAAGTTTGGTGCAGTATCTGCCGTTGCAAAGCCAACCCGATCGACCACCACCTATGCTGCAAAACTAGGGAGCAACAAGAACTTGAGAAGGCAACCAGGCCACAGTGGAAAAAGGGTTTCTGTATTAGAAACTGCGACAGACAAATCCACAGATTCTTCTGCAAAGACTATCACTGCGACGACCATTGGAACGACAGAGTCTACTTCAACCACTGAGTACCAGGTACCGCAAGTGGTAACCATCACCCCAGACCCAGGAAAAGCACCAGTGCTACGCTTGTGCCTGTGGTCAGATATCGACACTATAGCTGCGAGTTTCCTGCTAGATGAGGAATTGGACGACACCGCCCTCAAATTCCTATAACATCTTAGGAAATGTAAGGTTGACAACCTTACAGTTGAAGTCACTATTCTCCCAGACACAACCAGTACACCAGGAGAGTGAAGATAAGATTGTTCTTTATTTGTACAAAGATGATCTTGTTGTGCTACACCAGAACCTCCCTGTCACCCCAGTTCAGCTTGACAAACTCAGAATCCTCCTACTCGCCATCCTAGATCTAAGCATCGACGAGTTCATAGCAGTAAAAAGTCATCGGCATTAGTCAATGTCTGCCAAGGAAAAACTTCCAGACCCACCAGAGGATATAGAAGAAGCATATCCTATCCCAGGCCTAGAAGAACTACAGTCCTAGTGAGATATCTACAATCTCAATAAAGGCTATGCCGTTCCACAGTACCAAAGGATCAGAAACTGGATCAGAGAGCGCTACAACTCCAGTGTTGATCAAGAACAAGAAATTGAGGGCCTAAGACAGCAGCAAGTTGCGGATCAGCAACAGATCGAAAACCTCAAGAAGAAGCGAGTACCAGAAAGTGAACAACTTGAGAATCTAAGGCAAGAAAGGATCACACTCCAGTTAAGGATCGACACCCTACAACAAGAACTAGAAGAGGAGCAACAACAAATACGAGAAATGCCTAAGCTGGCAAAGCTCCAGGATCCTGAGGTATTTGATAGGAAGGATTGTGCCCAGTTAGACCTGTTTATCACAAGGTGCATGGACACCTTCGAAGTCAATGAGGACAGATTCGAAGATGAGGGCCACAAGATCAAGTGGGCAGCATCATTTTTGAAGGGACTGGCATAAAAGTGGTATATTGCCAGAAGGTTGAAGAACTCTAAGAATGAGAAAGCACCTGAGGAAACGTGGTCAGCCTTTGAGGAAGCCCTGAGGAAGGCATATGACGATCTAGATAAGGATAATACAGCTTACCAGTAACTGGAAAACCTCAGACAGAAATGGAATGTGTCCCAGTACTGTGCAGACTTTGACGGTCTTGCATTCAACGCCAACCTACCTGAGGATGACAGGATGAGGATACTCCTGTTCAAGAAAGGACTGAAAGGGAAAGTCCACGAAGCCCTGGCCTACCAGTTGAACCTCCCCAAGACATACGCAGAGTTCACACAACTGTGTATCCAGTTGGAAACTCAACTTGAGTCAAATCCAAGAAAGGAAGAGAAACCTACCAGTAAGTCCCAGGAAGAACAGCGGAAGCAAGGCTTCAAGAAACAGAAAAAGTTCGGCACCTACCACCAGAAGGGACAGCATCAGGAAAAGGAAAAAGTCACTCAGGAAGAGAGGGATCGCTGCAAGAACAAAGGCTTATGTTTCAATTACAGCAAAGAGGGACATTACACCAAGAACTGTCCAAAGAAGGAAACTAACAAAGAGTTAAAGACCACTAGCACAAAAGTGGCAACCGTTACCATTCAATCGAGAAACTCCAAGAGTCAGAACTAGATGGTGGTCTAGCTCTGAGGAAAACCTAGGGGAAAAGCCTTACCCAGAAAGCCACCAGAACAGAAAAGCCAGAAATGTTTTCAGAAGGAGAACATTTGGTAGTCCAAGCAACGTTGAATAACACTGTAGAGTGTTATGCCCTATTGGATACAGGGGCAACCGGTTTGGCATTTATGGACGAAACATTTGCGCAAAGAAATGCTTTCGCTATGTCAGAATTAGAGGTCCTAAGGAACTTGACAGTTGTCTATAGAAGACAAGCGAGCAGTGGAAAAATCACCAAGGTCACCAAAGTGGACATCCAGGTTGGACCAAGGAAGGAACAAGTGTTGTTCTACATTATGAAGTTAGCAGACTGTCCTATCCTGTTAGGATTGCAGTGGCTACAGCACCATCAAGCGCAATTGGATTTCAAGAGAAATCAGCTCACCTTCCTAGAAGAGGAAGGAAGGAGTGGAATCGATATTACCACCATTTCAATGGTACCCTTCGAGAAAATGGTAACAAGGAAAGACAGCAAGCTGTCTGCCATGAGCGTTACAGAGCCCACCAAGGAAGGGAAGATACCAGACACAGTACCGCCAGAGGAGTTGGTGCCAGAAGAGTACCATGAATATTTGCACCTCTTTGACAAAGAGAAAGCAGACGCCTTACCACCACACTGAAAAATTGATCACAGGATTCCACTGGTTGAAGGAGGTGAACTACCATGGCTACCTACCTATGGGCTATCAGAGGTACAGCTGCAAGAACTAAGAAAGTACCTGAAAGAAAACCTAGCGAAAGGATTCATGCAGGAGTCGCAGTCTCCAGCTGGCGCACCGATATTGTTTGTGAAAAAAAAGAATGGATAACTCTGCCTATGTGTGGACTATCGAGGACTCAACAAAGTCACGATCAAAAATCGCTACCCATTGCCATTAATCCAGGAAACGTTGGAATGATTGAAAGAAGCAAAAATCTACACCAAGTTAGATCTAAGACAGGTGTACAATTCAATCTGAATTGCAGAGGGTGAGGAATGGAAGACAGCATTCTGCACCAGGTATGGTCATTATGAGTATAAGGTTATGCCCTTTAGTCTCACAAATGCACCAGCAACATTCCAAGCGTTCATCAACGACATCCTAAAAGATCATTTAGACATTTTCTGTGTTATCTATCTAGATGACATATTGATCTTTTCAAAAACCCTAGAAGAGCACATCAGCCATGTGCAAACGGTCTTGAGAAAGCTATGGGAAAACAAGGTTCATTGCAAACCTGAGAAGTGCGAATTCCATGTTGCGGAAACAGCATTTCTCAGATATATCATCTCCCCAGAAGCATCACCATGGACAGCAAAAAGGTAGAAGCAGTACTTGGATGGGAAACACCAAAGTCAGTCAAGGACATTCAGATGTTCCTAGGATTCGTAAACTTCTACCGGAGATTCATTAAAGGATACTCAAGAGTAGTATCGCCAATCACAAAGCTATTAAAAAAGGACCAAAAGTTCGAATGGACAAAGGAAGCAAGTGCTGCTTTTAAAAGTCTCAAAGAAGCGTTCACATCAGCACTAACAATGAGACACTTCGACCTAGAAAAACTGGTTATTATGGAAACGGATACATCGGATCATGTGGCAGCAGGCATCCTTTCCCAAAAATTGCAGCATGAGGATGGAAAACAAGTTTTACACCTAGTGGTATACTTTTCTAAGAAGTTCAACCCCGCGCAGAGCAACTATCCTATGTATGATAAGGAGCTATTAGCAGTTATTCTCATATTTACCGAATGGGAACGATATATCGCGTACTTGAAATTCCCAGTTCAAGTGATAACAGATCACATAAACTTGGAATACTTCATGACCAAGAGAATGTTGAATTGCTGACAAGTAAGGTGGTCTGAGTTCCTTTCAAGGTTTAACTTCCAAATATGCTACTGACCAGGGAAATAGGGAGGAAAACCTGATTCTCTAGCTAGAAGATCTGGAGATCTTCCGAAGGAAGGGGATGAACGTCTTGCTTATCAGGAACAGATGATCATCCAACCTCGCAATTTGGACCCTGCATTGCAAGCGAGTCCAGAACTGCATGTTCTCTCAGCAACAGTGGAAGTGGAGAGAAATCAAGATTTCGAAGAGAAAGTCAAAAGGTCTTATGACAAGGACCCTGCCGCAAAGTCTGTCCTGCAGGCCCTGCAGAAAGGAGAAAAATCTTCGAAATATGCGGAACTGTCAGATTACGCGATCAAGGAAGGATTGTTATTGTACAACAACCTAGTCAACATCCCTGACGATCCAGACCTAAAACTGGAAGTACTCCGATAGAACCATGATCATATAGCCGCTGGACATCTGGGGAGAGCCAAAACATATGAGTTGGTAACAAGGAACTATTTTTGGCCAGGATTGTGGAAGTACATCAGCCGATATATCAGCCATTGCGAAGCATACATGAGAGTGAAACCTGTTAGACATGCACCTTTCGGCACTTTGAAACCTTTAGAAATACCTGAGAAGCCGTGGAATTCGATATCCATGGACTTTATAGTGGGACTACCAACAAGCAAGGAATATGATGCAATCCTTGTAGTAGTGGATCGCCTGACCAAAATGGCACACTACGTCCCTACAATGGAAAAAGCAACATGCGAAGATGTAGCAACCCTGTACCTACATCATATATGGAAGCATCATGGATTGCTAAAAGATATTACCTCTGACCATGGTACCCAGTTTGTTTCAGAATTCTGGAAGTCCCTGTGCAAGGTTCTGAAAGTCAAAAGCAATCTCAGCACAGTATACCACCCCCAGACAGATGGTCAGATGGAAAGAATAAACTCAGTTCTAGAAGAGTATCTGCGGATTTATTGCCATTATCAGTAGGATGATTGGGCATCCCTGCTCCCCCTTGCAGAGTTCAGCTACAACAATCAAGTTTCGGCAACTACGAAGGTTAGCCCATTCTATGCAAACTACGGATACCACCCACACTTTGCAATAGATATAGACCTTAGGCGAAGGTCGAACACCCCTGAAAGCATCAAGCATCTCGCTACCAGACTACAGGAAGCGCATGACTTATGCAGGGCAGAAATCGCTTACGCACAAGCAAGCCAGAAGGAAGCCGCAGATCAGTCAAGAAAACCTGCACCTGTGATAGAAGTTAGAGAAAAGGTTTGGTTAGATGCTAGAAACCTGCACACTCAGAGGCCATCCAAGAAACTTGATCACAAACGACTTGGTCCATTCAAGGTTCTAGCAAGAGTCGGAACTCGAGCATATAAACTCAAGCTTCCCTGCTCTGTGAAGATCTATCCAGTCTTCCACATCTCTTTACTAGAACCAGCAAGCAAACATGAACCAGTCCCAGGCCATCAAAATCCTCCACCTCCTCCGATTGTCATTGAAGGAGATCGAGAGTACGAAGTTGAGAGTATTCTCGACTCTAAACGCCTTCGAGGTAGCGCTCTTCGCTACCTTGTCAAATAGGTCAGCTACTCCAAGCCTATATGGGAGCCTTCCTAGCACCTCGAGCACTCCCTAGAGCTCATCGATGAGTTCCACCACTGCTTCCCCAACAAGCCCAAGTTGTGATAAAGATGAGGAAATGACAGAGATTTCCCCATCCCCCACCATGGTCGCACCTGTTTTCGACCAGTACGGATGAATTTGCACCTCCCCTGAAGACAGTACAGTGAAGGAGGAACCCCTTGAAGACCCTACAGCATTGGGTCTCAAAACCATCGCCAACCAGAGTTGGGCACCGGTCTCGCCCAAAGAAAAGCCCCAGCTCTATGAGCTACCACTTTATGCTCCACAACCACAGTTCACCCTGAACCACCAGTTCCAGCGATGGGAGGAACAGGTTTTACCACCTATTTCGCCCATATCGCCCCTTGGTTCACCAGTGATCAAGGTGGACCCTGAGAAACCCTATTGGCAGTACGCACTAATATTGAAAGTATCCACTAGCCCTAGCGGATGCACCCCCCCACCGGCACCAACAGTTCCTATCGATCCCCAGCTCCTGGAGATCAAGGAGGAACACCTACCTGAGGCACCACCAGAGGTAGCTGAATGCAATTCAGCAGTGTGCCAGTATTGCCCACTGATGCCCCTATATATCCAGCTTGGAAGTCTTAGGGAGAGATTGCGCTGGATAGTGGAGAATGTGAGGGACAACCACCTGAGAGAAGAAGTATTCCTAGCTGTCACAGGAGTTCCAGCTTAAAGAGAGGGATACTGTAATGAACCGTGGTCATGTACTCTCCTACTTGTTGTATTTTCCTTATATTTCCTATTCTCAGTAGTGTTCTTCGGTATTCCGTATCACGAATCATGAAATATCACTCGGTCATGTACGGTCACTCATTATTAGCTGTCTGCCTTGCGGAGGTCATGAGAACAGTATTTAGATTGAATGATGTATGGAAAAGGGTCATGTGGACAGAACAGGTTTGATGGGTGAGGAAGCGAGGGCCCAGTTAATACAATACTGGTGTCTCTCTCCCATAGCCCTAGAATAAAGCGCTGAGTAGTAGTAGGTGCTAATGAGTGTGACGGTGGTGGAGGTAACTAGGACTTGTCTCCAAGGGGTCTACTCGGGCATCAATGAAAGCCAGCATATCAGGCAGTCTACCTTAAGGTTTAAGTACCCTGGTAGTTCTGAGGAAGGTAATCAACGGTTTAACCTGAGGTCAGCTTAAGCTAGTCCACGGACTCCTCAGCCTATTGCCATGTCTACCCGCATACCATTTAGTATGCTCAGGATATTACACTTGAACCTAGAAAGGTAATTCACCCCCCCTAATGGGAGCCAATGAACATATGTCATAGGCTCTTAATTGAGTGCGACGCCCTGGTTCCTGGCGCTTAATTAGCTTTGGGAAGGAAACGATAAGGACAGAACAGGTTTTGTAGAGACTGCTCTAGAAGGGAGGCAGTGCTCTTAGCGATTAGTATAAAAGAGAAGGAAATCTCGCGGTCCTGTATTCCTTTCTCTTTCTTCTTCATGCAGTATCTTAAGTATACACCTTAGGAATAAAGAGTTGTTCCCACAAACCTTCAGCACATCATTGCCTCGCTCAATGCGCACCTCTTGAGTCCTCTACAGAGTTGTGTATCTTCTTCTATCCTGATTTACCCAAAAACCCCGATACAGACTGAGCATCAGTTGTATCACTGAAGGAGTTGTCCTTTACACTTTTCTTTTTTCTTATGTCTTTTCCTTTTTTCTTCTCTTTTCCTTAGTTTTTTGGGCATGAGTAAGTGGATAAAATATCCAGATACTTTATTTTATGGTATGTGTTGGTGGAGGATCATCCTGTTTTCTCTAGTTATATCTTTGCTTATTATTAAGTGTAAATCCCCTGCTGGAGGAAATAGGATATAAAATAACATACTAAGGGAAAGAAATATAAAGCAATGTTCTTCATATGGGCCTCTTAGTTTCTTTTTCCCCCTCCCTATATTACAATGAGTAGAAACTATCTTCAGTACTGCCTAAGCTGATGAAAAGACTTTAGCCATTGTAAAAGAACAAAGATGCTTTGAATTATTCACCCACTACCACAACCCCTAAGTGAAACCATGACCTAGCACAGTAATAATGGCATATAGGAGTGAATAGTAGTCACTGTATATAGGTTGAGAACCCCTGTAGTACAACTCACCTTATTCAATACTGTATCGTATATCAGGTATAAGAGTCTCATGATAAAAAACAACCATCAAACAAAGTACTTTGACTACATAGTTCTGAGAAGTGCTAGGACTAGTACACAGGCTGCCTGGAACTAGAGCTCAAAGGAAAAATTGTACCACTACTTCAGATAATATTGTACTTTTATCTGAAAAACCAGTTCAACTGATGCAGTTAAATATTCTAAGAATAGCCTTCCCTGGAACTTTATAAGCAAAAAGCAACTATAAAAACTACTAACCTATGAATAAAGGTCACTTAGCTGACCATCCCCCTCCCCCCCCTAAGTGAAATGGAAGTGACTGCTACAAGTATTTAGAAAAGGTTACAATCATGAGCAGCAGAGGATTTCTTTTGCTAATAGGTACAGGTAATGCAAGTGGCAGGAGTAGATGATTTTTACTGTCTTTTGTAAGGTATATAGCCAGAAGTAGAGGAACATCTTTTCTCTTCCAGTTATGTCTTTGCTTTTAATTAAGTATATATACCCTACTAGAGGGGAAGAGATGTAAAATAACTTCAAAATGGGAAAACAATATATGGTAGCATTCTTTATAGAAATAGGATATAAAATAACATAATTATGAAAAGAATATTAGGCAATGTTCTTTACTTTTCCTTCCTCTTGTCTTTAGTCTACAGACTATCTACAAGCCTTAAGAATATATTTGTTCTTTAGCGATAAAACTCTCTTGTGATTTCTCTCTCTATTCTTCTATAGGAACTTGTATTTGTGGATCCAGACTTGAACGTTGAGATATCTGAGTTTACTTAGTAATATGCCTTGTTGAGTAGCCCTTAAATGTTACTGAGAGACTTTAGAACACACCTCCTATAACAATCTTCCTATAGCACCTGTAGATTATACCTTATCAGACTATATAATTCATATATTAAATGTTATGTATTTAAAAATTAATTTTAGTTAGGAAAGCCTTAGAAATGCCCTTTTGTATAGCAAATGATGATGATGATGATTATTTATTCTTCATTTTCTAAACTACTCTTCGCAGTTAACAAAAGAATCCACATATAGTCCGAGACTATGGCATGCCCAAAAGAAAAGAAAAGAAAAGAAAAAACTCAAAGAAACTACCTGTTCAATACCACATCTGAAAAAACACAAGGCAAAGCCAAACATTTTGAAAAAGCATGCGCCGGAGATTTATCCACCTCAAATCCTCCATCGCTAGACAAAGGGGAAACATGAATATGAGAAAGGTACAAAGGAGAAGGTGCCGATGGTCCCTCACCAGGATCGGCACCTGTAAGATTCATATCAAACCAAAAAATCGTATGCACCCAAGGGGCCCTTTTGTATAGCAGTACCTTATACTTTCCTTACATACAATTTTAAGGTTTTGAATTATACTTAGTTATTTATGTTGAATTTCTATTGATTTTGAAGGTCATAAAATACCTCAAAAGTACTCATCCATGGAAATTGAAGCAATATTCTTGCATTCTCAATCTCCAATATGGGGCCGGTGTGCTTGGCCTTGGTGAGCTTGGTGATGTAGCTTGGTCTCAAGGTGTAGGCTCTGAAGTTGGTTCTGATTGCTTCCAGGAAGTCCTCCCATCGGGTGGTGGGGGTAGTCTACCAAGTGTGGTTGATCCTCCACCAACTCAAGGCATTGCCTGTCAATAATGTCGAGGCGTATTGTATCTTGATGATGTCGGTGGGGAAAGCCTGGGGCTGGAGAACAAAGTACATTTCCAACTGAAGTTGGTACTTAAAGATGTCCTCTGCCTTTCCTGAAAACTTATCGGGAGTTGGTGGCTTGGGCCCCTTAAAGGTTAGTTGCAGTAGTGCCTGGGGTGCTGGTGGTGGTGGTGCCTGAAATCTAGGAGGAGCCAGAGGCTGCAGTGGGACTACTTTAGCTAGCGCTTCCCTTAGCAGATCCTCTACGTCCTTCCTAGTTAGGGGTTGTTCCCCTTGAGGTCTTGGTAGTAGTAGAGGAGGTGTTGGTGATCTTGTAGTGGTCCTCCTCCAGCGAGAAGGTCCTGCTTCGCCCAACTTGGAGAGGTTGGGGAATCCTCTGCTCCTTCTACGTAGGGGAAAGGGAGGTTCGGGGTCTGGGACTATGGGGCTCAATGGAACTGTTCCTTCTTCTTCTTCCATAGTCTTCTCCCTCGCAGACTGCATCGGGGATACCGCTGAATCAACAGGTCTCTTGTATTGACGATAGAGACTGTGATAATGGGCAGCATCCTCCTTGGTTTCCACCAACTTGGCCTCAAGCTCTGCTATTCTTTTCTTTAGTACAGCTTGGGACTTACTGGCTTGTTCCCTGATTTCCAACTCCTTTTTGGCGAATTGGAGTTGGTTCCTTAGGGAGAAAACCTCTGTATTAAGGGCCGTATTGGCATCCTTGGTATGGTTTAGGTCAGTTTGTAGTTCCACCAAGAGCTGAGTATCCTCTTGGGATACTAGGGGCTCACGAGCCATCCCAAGTTCCTTTCTCAGGGTTTCCATTTCTTCCTGGAGTCTTCCTATCTGGTAGGAGTACTCCACTTCAAGTTGTTCCCTGATTTTGGTGGCCTGGAACTCATTCTCCTTTCTTTGGTCTTTTAGGAGATTGACAGCTTTGAGGAGAATGTTTGTCACTCTTGGTGGGAAGGACACCAGAACAGGAGGGAGCTTCTTCTCCATCTGCTTGTAGGTCATGATGGTGGAGAAGAGTATTCCCTGTATTTCCTCTTTCTGCCTCTAGAAATCCTCTAGGAGTTGGGCATAGACCTGCTGGTAGGCTTCATCTCCTATGAAGTCCCTGGCTTCCAGGAAAGCAGGGTCCAGCTCAACAAAGTTGGCGATGATGTGGGACTGGTGTTTATCGACAAATCTCTGTCCCGCTTTGTCTAACTCGACAGTTGTTTCAAGGAGTTTCCTCCCTAATCATGTCGTGATGGAAGGTGCTTGGCCTGGTTTGATGAGAGTTTTGCCATCATAGAGGGCAAGGGCCGTGGTGAAGTCTGGCATGGGGGTGTCTTCGCTAGCCATGACTTAAGAATATAGTGTTACAGCAAGTGTCTTCGTGTACAGAAATAAGGCTTGGGAAAGTGCAAGTGCCACTCAACAGAGAAACGTGTTACTGAGTAAACTCAGATATCTCAACGTGTTCTAAGTCTGGATCCACAAATACACTTTCCTATGTTGTAGAGTAGGGAGAGAAGCGAAGTTCGAGAGTAAGAACGAATATATTCTTAAGGCTCATAGCTAGTCTGTAGACTGAAGAGAGAAGGAAAAGAAAGAACATAAAGCGACTTATCTTTTCCTCCCACGGTCACTGATGTATGGACGGGGCGTCGCACTCAATTGAGAGCATATGACATAGTCGCATAACACAGGAGCGATATCGCTAAGTGCCATCAGGGTAACCCTTCATACGGCCATTGTGGTCATTGGTCGCATTCGCTTACAGGGACTGAACCAGGAATTAGGTAACCCTGTACGGTCAGGGAAAACTCGCTTACGTTACAAAACCCACAACCAACTGGTAATTCGTAGTATGGAATAGGATGAGTGGGAAGAACATAAAGATGATGATGATGATTATTCATTTCTATTTTGGTAGCTACTCTACTTCTTCTATAACTACCTAGGCCGTCCATATGCAGTCTACGACTATGGTGTATCACCTAGGAAGAACATGAAGATGATGATGATGATGATGTTTCAGTTCAATTCGGTAACTACTCTACTTCTTCTATAGCTACCTGGGCTGTCCGCATGCAGTCTACGACTATGGTGTATCACCTATTCTCCCCCAACCGAACCAAAAAGAAAAGAAAAGACAAAAGAAAAAGTATCACAATCTAACCATGCGATCGGGTACCCCCGTCGCAGGACAAAGCGGAGAAAACATGTAAGCGAGAAAACAAACAAGAAGAAGCTATGACCCTCCTACTCCTCTCCGGCCAGGCAAACCTTAGAACAACCAGTAGACTACGAGGTACAAGTATATACAGATCATATAAGGAGAAGATAGATAGGAAAAGAGAAGCCAGAAGAAACCCAACACTAAGAAACGGTTACCGAGCACATTAAGATAACTGTCCTTAAAAGAAAAGGAAAGGCTGGGGGGGGGGAATCTAGGATTCCATCAACTCGGCAGCGGCGGCATGAAGGTCGTCTACCCTTTGATTCCTCTGGGCCAAGGCTTGGAGGTAGTCGGGGCAGGCGGGATCATTGGCGGGGTGGGGGGCGAGGTAATTGGCGCACTTGAAAACTGTGTAGTCGCAAGCCCTACCTTTGCGTTTACATTCTGTATTGCCACAGGAATGTTTGGAGAGACTATGGGGGCCAGCACAGAGGCGGCACTGCAGGGAGAAAGCGCATCGGAGCTGGTGGTGGCCGTAGTGACAGTATTGTGTGCACTGGGTTGCGTGGGAGAAAGAGAGGTATTGTTCGGTCCTGCGAACTTTGTTGAGGATAGACAGGCCCTGGGAGATGCGGTAGTGGTTATTATTGACGATGACGGTAATAACCAGGGAGGAGGCAGTTTTTCCGACGAGCTTGTCCTCGGATGCTAGCCAGCGTGGGGTTTGGGCGAGGAGAACTCCATAGTTGTATGTGTCAATCTCATTCCTGATCTTGGTCATGTACTCGACCTCGGAGGTGTTGGGGATGGGGGTTGGCACATTGTGCACAATATACTTCTTGTGAAGGAAGTTACGGCACAGGCCGGTCGTGTTGGGGAAATGCTTGCGGACGGCTTCCTCGATGGTCGCCTTATACGCCAGCACTTGTTGGGCGGTGGTGTTCTCCATGATAGAGAGGAAGACATTGCGGGGGCCAGCCTGGCGGACCGAGCGAATACGGCAGGCAGAAGGGGCTTTTTTGTCGACGAGTGCTTTGTTGACGTCGTCGCATATGGTGAGGGGATTGAAAGGGGGGATGTCTCCCTCCAAGTTGACGATAATCTCCCTTTCCCTCTTGGATGGATACTTTGGAGGGGTGGGGGCATTAG
>JABYPW010000426.1:0-26455 GCA_016880775.1 Phymatotrichopsis omnivora | reverse complement strand
GTATAAACCCTGGTCCTAGCCTTGCCAGTAGCTGCCCCCTATATCTACATGCCCTACTACCCCCAATAAGACAAACATAGACCTGCCCCAATCTCCCAAACAATGGATCTCCAGGTCAGGATCAATTAGGAGCCTAAGAGAAGGAACTCCTACCCCAGACCTAAGCTAAGTCCATCCCACTGCACAACCCAGTACCCCAGCAAAGGGAATTTTTAATAGCCCTGCATTCAGATACCCCTATAGCACCCCCACATCTCAAGCAGGAGAGGACAACAGTGACCAAGAAGATGAAGATCTATCCGAAGGACTAGCAGATCAATTGATGCGCAGACTTCGAGAATACACTCCGCAGGGACTTACTCACCAAGAGCACCTAGAAATTATCCAGAGAGCAAAAAGATTCACCAGCGGAGATTATGACTGAGGACACCCCCAGACAATAGATGAACACTATAGAGAAACTGAAGTAGAAATGGACGACAACATAACCCCACATCAAACCCCAAAGAAAGATAAAGGAAAAAATAGAGAAATCCCCCCATCCCCAACCCAAAACTCCCCAGAGGCTACCCCTCTCACACAAGCTATGAACACCTGGGCAAACAAACCAGCCTAGGAGAAAATAGCTGATATTACTGGAAACCCATCAATCAGAGGCCTGGTACTTAACCTAGCTAATTCAGTGCACACGAACATAAACATTCCCACCAGCAAAGCCATCATTACACAAGCCCTCATCGCATCCTTCGATAGTATCACAAAGTTCATGCAAACCAAATTTGATATTCTTAGCAATGAGCTATCCGATGTCAGAAAAGTTAACCAAAAGCTTGAGGACCAGATCAGCAAAATGAGACTCGAGAGAATGGTGACCCAACAGACAGGACCCAGACCCCCCATGGGAGAGCTCACAAATCTCCTCATCAAACATCTCCCTAACACAGAAAGAATAGACCTACCAGCCCAGAAAGAAAAAAAAAATTGTATGCGGTGGCAGCCTCTAACAAAAACAGTGAAAAACCCAACCCTCATAACAACAAAGACAAGAAGAAAGACAAGGAAATGCCCCAACATAAATCCCAAAAAACAGAGAAACCATAGCCTATGAGAACCCCCTTCACTGAAAGAAGAATATATCTCCTAAAAGAAAAAATTGAGGATGTGGAAGAAAAAGACTATATAATCGCGACCCTCCCCAACTTAATCGCCCGAGCCCTCAAGAAGCAAGGAAAAACCATAGACAGACTTTTACAGGCCTCAATCAATATCAGAGGAATAGTCTCCCTGATCACAGCTTCCCACTATAAAGCTGTCGAATACTCCCCATACAATGCAGCAATCTATGAAGCTGTTGAAAAGCACTTCGAAAGAAACAATGTCAAGGATCGTAAGACCAAAATCCCCAGAAACAACAACAAATTCTAACCAGTCAGATACGCCCCAGTCAACTCCAATGTCATGATACATGGCATCCCTAGACAACTCCTACCTGAAGATCCAGTAGACCTACATGAGTTAATTAGCGACCAGATCTACAACAGTACCGGAGTATCCATTTCAAGTGTAATAGTCATCAAACCTGTAGGAGGACCCAAACCCTGCTGCTCAATCACAATCGAGATCATGCCAGACTGCCTCCGAACAATCCAAAACAGCTGTGGAGAAATCTTACATTTCAACAGATTCAGAAAAGCAGAACTTATGTACTCGGCTACCCCATTCACACAATGCACCAAATGCTGGAAATTGGGACACCCAAGATTAGGTTACAGGTCGACCACCAATGTCTGCAGGCTCTGCGGATCAATTGACCACACATACAAAGACCACCCAAGAATTTGTAAATCTGACACAAGTGTGATATGCCTAGGACTAAACTCAAGAGAAGAAAAATCTAGAAAATACTATATGCATCCTCATCCCAAGTGCATTAACTACGGAAAGGATCACGCTGTAGACTGGCTAGACTGTGAAACCAAACAAAGTACATACAGAGAACACAACATCTGAGTAATCCAAATGAGACAAGCAAAACAACAAGCTGCGGTAGGACCCTCCAGACATAATTAATGCTGAAACATGAATGCAACAATACCCCTGAAACCTAAAAAGAAAGAAAACCAAGAAAAATCAAAACGCCCAAATTCTTCACCTTCAACATGCAGAAAAGCAACAAAACCTTTATTCACTTCATGCAACAAAACATTGATAAACTGAACACAATAATTGCAATACAAGAACCCTATCTACACAACAACAAGCCCATGAACAGTTGAGGTTATAGGACATTTGTACTAAGAGGAGGACCAGTGAAGGCAGTAGGAGTGGTACCTTATGTGGAGGAAGTTTTTCTTGATAAGTACTCTGTTTTCCCAGTCCTGCTTGATTTCTCTTCACTAAATGTAGTAGCACTAGAATTTCGGCACAAAATCTCAGGACACAATTTCTAGTTCTTTGCCCTATACAACCAGCCATGGGATACAGACCTTGTACTTGACTTGTACTAGGACAAAATCTTCAGGGAATAAAACAGAATAAGGATAATAGGTAGCAAGCCAACTCCTTAGTAGAAACAGCGACACTAAATCAGTACACCCTTCTAAACGAACTAGGAGACTTCACAAGGATAGACCCCGTACACAGGCAAAGTGGAGTAATCGACTTATGGTGTACAAACACAAAAGGACTGTAGGAGGCCAGGATGGTCCAAGTACTACAGGACTTCGGAAGCGACCATAGGCAAGTTACGCTACAAACCTCTCTCCCAGTAGAAATAACCCAAAAAGTGTCCCCCGATTGGAAATGTTTCTATATCCTGGATGCCACAGAACCCTCCGCCCTGAGAGAAGAGCTCAATCAAATAGACCTTGACTATGACCCTAGCCAGGAAGCGGTTAAATCGTGGCTACACAAAAAACTCTTCCAACTGTATACCGTCATCAGCAAATGTGTCCCCCTCAAAAAGATCACCCCATACAGCAAGCCCTGGTGGAATGAAGAACTGGGAACACTTAGAAAGCTCTTCAATTCTACAGCTAGAAAATACAAGCATAAACACGCCTCTATTAGAGCCAGAAACCTTGCCAGGAACAAATACTACGAAGCAATACAAAATAGTAAGGACATGCACTGGAACAACTGGGTCAGTACCGCTGATAAAAATGATATATAGAAGGTTAGCCATCTCAAAACCAAACTGAGGGAAGATAGAATGCCCAGCATTGACATACCTAATGCAAAAGAATATATGAGGAAAATCATATCAGGAATGTTCCCTAGCAGGCCACAAATCGACCCACCAGAGCCCAAGTGGTACCCTGATGCCCTGCCAGTTACTAGTGAAGAAATCAGAAAAGCCCTTAGTAAAACCAAGAACACAAGTGCCCTTGGACCGGACACAATACCCTACAGAGTATGGAAGCAGGTCAACTGATAGTGCCCACACATCCTATCAACACTTCTCACCATAATACTCTAATATGGGACCCTTCCAGCTAACCTCACAGAAAGCCTAGGAGTAATTATACCCAAACCAAACAAAGAAAACTATAACGTCATCAAAGCCTACCGAATCATCAACCTAGCCAACACCCTCTCAAAAATCCTAGAAAAAGTTGTCAATGATAGGCTCACCGAACACGCCCTCTCCTATAACATAATCTCTAAGTATCAGTATGGAATGATCAAAAACAGAGGAACAGATGATGCCCTGACAAGACTCTTCCACGAAATTGACATCCTATGAAAATTAGGCTATAAGGTTATAACAGGCTTCTTTGACATCAAAGGGGCTTTCGATAACATAACCTGGAAAAAGCTCCGTGACAGGCTCCAAGATGGAGATAACCCACAGTACATAGTACACTGGATCATGTCCTTCTTATCCTAGTACACAATCAAGCTGCAATACAAAGGCTCCCTAGACGAATACTTTGAAGTACAAGTAGGAACACCCCAGGGCTCCCAGCTGTCTCCCCTCTTGTTTGTTATATACATCAAACCAATACATAACCTAGAGGAACCTTACCTGGTTAAAAGCTACGCAGATGATGTATTAGTAATGGTATACTCGAAAGAACGAAGCTCTAACACCCTGAAAATCCAAGAAAAGTTCTGGAAGATAGAAACCAAAGGAGCAGACCTAGATGTGCTTTTCTTATATAACAAGACAGACCTCGTCCACTGGTAAACGACAAATCAAAAAGACGAACTGGGAGACTTTGACCCAATAGTCTTCGGAAATACCGTGATAACCCTCATACAGCTGGTCAGATATCTAGGGTACTTTACAGATAGAAAACGAAAGCCTTTTGCACACTTCCAACAATGAATAATGGGATCCCTAGGCCTCTGGAGGATGATCCAAGGATTGATCAGAAAAGGAAAAGGGCTTACAGCACACAATACAAGAAAATTAATCATGACTATCATGATCCACAAGGTCATGTATGGCGCCAGTCTTCCAACTGGATAGTCATACTACAAACAAACTAGAAGTCCTATTTAACCAGTTTGCTAGATGGATCACAGGATGCTTCAGTACGACGCTAGTGTACCCTCTTAGAAGCCTCACTAGAATCCTGCCTCTGGACCTACTCTGCCAATACCTACACCAAAGATATGCAGTAAGAGCCACCACACTTCCCCCAGGACACCCGGTCACCTCAGCCTTCCTACAGTCTTTCCCTATCTAGAATGAAGACCGTGATCAGAACACTGCCAGGCTAATGATGGCCATCAAAATGATCAAAGGAAGATCACAAGGAAGACAAGTCCTCTAATAGAACTCAAAGACAGGATCGCATATCCTAGCCCCCCTGCACATATACCTCGTAGTATGAAGGCTTAGACCCCTAATGGACCAGAGCACAGTCTGGAACCATTTCGATATTCTTCCTGCTGAAAAAACTGCATCCCTGCACAGCAAAGAAAAAGCCATCAAAGAACTCAAAAATAAATTCCTCGAAGCCTGGAAAGAACAAGCTACGGATGCCAAAGGATACACCTGCTACCCCTCATTGCATAAAGATTCCACCTTTCAGCTCCCCAGAAATATCAGACAAACCCTATTCTAAATGAGATCAGGAAGCTCAAATCTATCTGCACACCTCCCCTAGAGAGAAGGAAGAACAAACTTTCCAAGATGCTACCTGGAACATGAAACACTTGAACATGCTATCAGGACGTACAAAAATAGGATCATCGAATGGGAAAAGTTCCTCCCAGGAAACCTATCTCTGATGCTGATCTTCAACAGCCCATCACTGCTTAAAAAACTCGTGGACTACCTCAGGGAAACCAAAACCAGGTGCCCCCTACACCCAAACCAGTACAAGTTTCAAGTGCAATTAAGTATCCCCACCTGTGGACCAAAATCTTGTACCCCCTTCTCTTCCCCAAGACCCCTGAGCAGATGTTCTTCATGCGGCCCGTGGGCACATACAGTTTTTTGGCTTGATACAAATTTCGCAGGTGCCGATCCTGAGGAGGGACTATCGGCACCTTCTCCTTTGTAATTATCTCCTATTTCCTTATCTCCTTCATCTAGTAATGGTGGATTTTTGGAGGAGGAAACACTGGTACCTGCTTTTTCTAGTCGTTTGGCCTTGCCTATTTTTTCAGATGTTATTTTGAATGGGTGGTTTCTATAGTTAGTTTGCTTCTTTTCTTTTGGGTATGCCATAGTCTTGGACTGTATGTGGATTCTTTTGTAAACTGCGAAGAGTAGTTTAGGAAAATGAAGAATGAATAATCATCATCATCATCATCATCTTCTATATCGGTAGTCCATCCTATTAAGTTAGTGAAAAAGACGTCCCACTGGAGGAAAAGTGTATTTAAATATAGGAATAGAGTATAGTCACTTGTATATGAGGGTGAGGATGGTCTAGTAGTATGGCTGTCCTAGTGTCATTGTGCGGTAATGTACAATGTCATAGGTTCAAATCCCACTTGCCTCATTCTATACCATGAATTTCTAGTTAGTCATGGGTTTTGTAGCGTAAGCGAGTTTTCGCTGACCATGCAAGGTTACCTAATTACTGGTTCAGTCCTTGTAAGCGAATGCGACTGATGACCTTAATGGCTGTATGAAGGGTTACCCTGACAGCGCTTAGCAATGTATCACTCCCTCTCTTAGTGATGCCATTCGATTAAGTTCGCAAATAGTGCCACCCACTAGAGAGTGTGACTGAAGGAAAAGAGTTTCATCACTTCTATATTAGTCAGTATATGGCTGGTATCGTACATCGAAAATAAGGAAGTTACCAAAATAAGCATTAGTCTAGGAACAGCAGTATAAGTATTCGATGGAGAGCTAGAAGCGATCAGACTAGCCTTCAAAACAGCCTGTAACCTGGCCAGAAAACTCCCCTAAGTTAGAAGAGGCACGATCTTCAGTAACTCATAATCGGCCCTCTGAGTGGCACAGAGCCCCTTCCTATCGAATACCCAACATATGGTAAAAGAAATCTTCGACCTCAACACCACACTTAAAGAAACTAACATCTCTGCCAACATGGACTGGGTCCCTAGACACGAAGGTATATGAGGTAATGAAAGAGTAGACGAAGAAGTAAAGCAAGCCTCCAAACTTCTCCCCTCGAAAAAACCCCAAGACAAGAAAACTATCTCCAGGAGTACCATTAAATGAAGAGTGAAAGAAACCACCTGAAAAGTGATAGACAAATTCTGCGGGCGAAAACCAAATCAACTAACCAAGTACGATCACCTTCTATAGTATACGGCGACGAGAGCGTATCAGTTCCGAACCAACTAGGCCTATATACCCAACTTCTAACCATAGGATAGAGCTCATAACCTGTGCACATGCAGCAAGATACAATCAGTAGAACACTTCCTGATGAAATGCAATGTAGCACTTAGCCCCCGGAATCGCATCCTACCCAATACATCGCTCAAAAATCTGCTCTACTACAACTAAGAGGTATGGACTGAACTGGTAAAGAATAGCCTAGGAAAGCCCCCACCCAGAGACCCCAAAGTGCAAGAACCCCCCGTAGTTGTAATAGAGAGAGTGTAAGGTTACAGGCAAAAGAGACAGATAGAGGGCTTTTCATATTTTCTTTCCTAACCAAGGGTTTGGAGGACGGTGTATTATGGGGGAATTTTTCTATTTTTTCTTTCTTTCTTTCTTTCTTTCTTTCCTTCCTTCTTTCTTCTCAGCCATGATGCTCATTGTATTTCCTTTTTTCTTCAATTAGTCTATACTATTTAGTTAGTTTAGAAGACGCCCTACTGGAGGAAAAAGTGTACTTAAAAATGGAAAAAGAGTATCGTCGGTTCTATATTGCAGGCTCCTCCAGAATCTTAATCCCCCCCCTACGTTGGGGTGAAGGTCCTCCTCGTCAAAGCCTCCACATTAGGCTGGTCTCTCTTTTCTTGAGTCTTTACACCTTTCCAACCATGCACAATGAAGCTAAGTGAGACATTTCTCTCACGACGATAACCGAGATACATTGTCATCCCCATCCATCATTTGCCTAAGGCCCAACTGTGTAAGCGAGTGGGTGGAGCAGGCACCCATGGTCAGCCCCGCTTGAAGTAACATTGCAGTATATGATCATACTGCTGTACTATATCACTTAAGTGAGCTGATCATCATCATTGCAACACTCTCAGAGTTCCTAGGAGAGGTGTTCAGGCCTTCTAGAGTGTTGCACCCTATGAACTGAGGATGCAGTGGCATCTGACCCCTCTTTCTCTCAGTTTCAAATCGGGTGACCTTTTCTTTTCTTGGCGATAAGCGACTAGATGATTCGAATGCTAGTTCTGAGGAGGGTAATCAGCGATTTAACCTTGCAGATTTTGGGTAACAGTGTTTAGCCACTGATCTCTGTCAAGCCTATTATCGTGTCTATCAGTTAGGTTTACAGTCAGGGGAAGGGGAGGATTTCTTTTGTTTAAAGGGTACTGCAAATGGTAGGAGTGGTAGATTTCCTTTGTTTTATAACCATGTTACTCATTTTATTTCCTTTTTTCATAGTTAGACCATTCGATTGAGTTTGTAGAAAAGTTGCGCCAGTATGGGAAGAGTGTATTTAAATAGGGAATAAAGTGTCGTCACTTCTATATTACCATATGAAGGGTTACCCTAACAGTGCTTAGCAATGTATTTCTCTATCTCTTAGTTAGGCCATTTGATTAAGTTTGCAAATAGTGCCACTCCACTAGAGATTATGACCGATAGAAGAAGAGTATAGTCACTTCTATATCCAGGCCTCTCAGTTCTCTTAAACCCCTCCCCACATTCACCCCTTGGCTATTTTAAAGAAGTCACCTACCTTCACGATAGTCAAGACACAATAAAACATAAGCGCCCCTAACTAGACTTATACCTATCCCATCACCGCCTGGCCCTCATATAGAGGTTGAAGTACAGCTTATAGGTAGAGCTGAAAATAGGCTAAGGCATACAACAAAATGTCACGAAATCACCTGATCATCGTCTCCAGTGGAGAGACGTCCCAACCCACCAACACAACCCCTTCCCAAACACCAAACCTTGACCCAATTATCCTAAATGACCTGGTGTATACCTGGCTCCCAACATCCCAGCCTGCCTTATCTGAACAATACAGTACAATCACTCCAATGCTGGAGTAGGCCAGCCCTCGCTTCTTTTACTAAAGCGACCCAGCACACTAAGGAAACTGGGACAAAGACCACAGAATTACAGAACAACAACTAGAACAAATACAAATGGCAGAAGAAAACCCACTCCCCTTTCGTACCCCTACACCAAGCACAAAACAACTATCCTCAGGGCACACCACGATCATCACCCAAGGACACAAAGGTAACTAACCACACTAAAATACCGTAGAGGCGATGGAAATACTAACCCCCTATGAGCCTACACCAGCCCACCAAAGCACCGTAGCAGCCATCCTTAGGCTTACCCTATACGAAAACGAATCCTACCCAAATGCAACCCTACCCAGTGTATAAAGAATTAGCATTGAACAACTCTTCAGAAGCTCATAAGGGTACACCCCACCTGAATAATCTGAACAAAACCAATCCTACTGCCTTAGAAGAATGTCACTACCGAGCATGTCCAACAGGTCCATGCATGTGGACGATGACAGCGAAAGCAACACCTCTGAAGAAATGACCAAACAAGTTACCGACAAAGGAAAAAGAAGAGAAGTACAAGTACCAAGAGAAACCTTCTCACCAATCCTATTCCTCCTACAATACAAACTTGTAAACATGATGCCCGATAACCTAGGAAAAGCCTTCCAAGGCTTCATCGATAATAACGACAACAAGGTCTTCCTAAATGCAGAAGCCTTTAGCTCCATTGCACAAGCCCTCAACCACATATAGAGAAAGCTAGACATCATACACAATGACATATATGAACAACAACAAGCAATCAACGAAGCAAACCAACAATTAAAATCCCAAGCAAACGAAATAAGATACCTTAGGGTAACAATAAACAAACTGGTCGACAAATAAAAAACACCACAAAGAGGTACCCCACCAGCAGTCCCCAACCTTTCCCAAACCTCTAGCAGCAAAAGCAGCACCCCCACAGGCAGCATGGGATCGCACATCAAAATTCAAAAAACACCAAGGTCCTCCAAAGACCTGAGCCTACCAGCGAACAATAAACCTAACCCTCCTGCAAACAATAACCAAAACAAAACCTGGGCACAGAGGGCAACCCAGAACACCCTATCCCAAAACACTCCCTAGCAAAACGACTAGCCAGGGAAAGAAAAAGAAAAACAAATGAAAGTTAAAACCTTCCCAGTCACCAGAAGAGAACTTCACTCACCAATAGTTAGAGTCACCCACCTGTCGGTAGCAAAGGCTGAGCTAGAAAAGCTAAGAGAAGTGTACATCAAAGTATTAGTGGAATAAAAAGCTCCTACAGAACTTAGGGCACTGACAGTCAGAGTCAACCACAAGTTCACAATTGTCATCACCACCCCCTCTACCCTTACAGCAAGCTCACTAGTCCCCTACCTAGATGCGATCAACTTCGTCACCAAGGTCAACACCAACCCAGAGGTAGAAAGAGAAGGATTCAGAGTAGCGACAGTGTTCACTGGACTCATCATCTACTCGGCCCCCACGGAATATGTAGGAGAAATTGCAGTGTACAAACTCGCAGAGGAACTATTCTACATTCCTGACATAGAAATTATAGCAGCTAGATACCTTAAGACATCAGAAGACAGAATGCGAAACCCCTCCAGCAGTAAATTCACAGCAGTAGCTATCAGGATTACAGAAGACCAGGTACCCAAGCTAGGAAAACAAGTGGTGATCTTCAAAAAAGTCTACAAAATCACAAAGTTATGGAGGCAGAGCCCTCATACCATCTACTTCAACTGCTACAAACTAGGGCATATTAGCGCCATGTGCAAAGAGGACAAACCAGGATACAATATTTACAGAAATTTCAACGCACTAAAAGTATTCCCCTACCACATCAGTAAGGACCACAAATACCTACAGTGCTAATTACAAGGACCGTGTGAACACTTTGGACTAGTGTGCACAAATTGCAAAGGAGCACACAAAGCAACAGACAACAAGTGCCTAGAGTACATAAGACGAAAGGATTAGTATGTAAGAGAACTTGAAGGGAAGAGAAGGGAATGGATGGACTAGATCAGTATGGAAGTCAAAATGCACCCTGAAGTATAAATAGAGCATAGCAAGGTAGACACTATACAGTGGGACATAGGCCTACAACTGATCCTTAAAATATTTCAACATAACTACCAATAATCACAAGCAAACTTCCACTCTTTAATGAACACAGCAGTCCAAAACGAAGCAAATGTCATCGCCATACAAGAACCCTATACCATTAACAACGCCCCCACCAATTTCCAAGGGTACACCTGCTTCTACCCGAGCAACACAATGAGGTCAAAAGTGGCCACCTACATCTGAACTGACAGAAAACTAAAACCCTTCCTACAATGGAGTATAAAAGGAGATTACATAAGCACCAGAATCTATTGGAACATGAACAAATACTTAGACATCACAAACATCTACCGACCACTAACACAGAAACCCGAAGAAGTCCTATGGGAAAAAATATTCTCCGCTAGCAAAAACATAGTTCTAGGAGATGTAAACCTCCACCATCCCTATTGGGACCAAAGCACAGAAACTGAAGCCTACGCAGCAGAGCCCCTAGCATATAAAGCCTGGAAAAAACTATATTACCTACTCAATAAACCTGAAACACCAACCAGAATGGGATAACAGAACCCAAGAGACACCACCATATACCTCGCATTCATATCACCATAATTAGCAAATTGGAGAACAAACTAGCAAATCACCATGGACACAGCAAAGACAACAAGTAACCACGAAGTAATTGCGATTACCCTAGATTCTGAACAACAAACCTACTAAAAGACAGTAAGATATGACTTCAAAAGAGCCAACTGGGAATAAATAGAAGAAAACACCAAAGACTGGAAGCCCCCCCCCTTTAACCTAAGCAACCCAGATGATTGGACGCAGAATGCCATAGATAACCTTCTCAGGGTAGTAGGAGAAAAGGAAGCCCTCCTAAAAATCACGATCATGCCCAAAGCAAAGCTGGGGTGGACCAAAGAACTCAGCGAAAGGAAAAAACAACTGGGCAAACTAAGGAGAAAAGGATCCACAGAAGAATACAAGGAAATAAAAAAGGAGTTTACGCACAAGGTCTTCGAAACTAAAAAGGAACACTGGTATAAGTTCCTAAGTGAGATCAACAACAAAGACCTCTGGAAAGCCCTGAAGTACACAAGACCAGCCAGAGACATACCCCTCCTACCAATAAAAAATGCAACCTCCCCAAATGAGAAAGCATAAGCCTTAATCGAACACTTCTTCCCCATTAGAGAGGACCCCCTTCCCCCCCTGCCAGAGATCACAAGGTATACCGAAGAAGAAATTTCAGATGAAGAAATAAAGTACACCATCAGAAAAACCCTACATACCCTAGCATAAGGCCCAGACTAGATAGGATTTACCGTATGTAAACATTTATTAGAAACAAACCTGAAAATCATTATGCAGATTATACAACTGCTTATGCAACACAGAGTCCACCCCAAAAACTTCAAAGACACCCTAGGAATTGCCCTCCCCAAACCCAAAAGAGACTCGTACGAAAACCTGACCAGCTACAGATGCATCTTCCTCATAAATACCCTGGGAACAATACTGGAGAAAATAATCGTGTTAAGACTGTCGCAGTACACCATCCAGAACAACATGATCATAGACAACCAGTATAGAGCGCTGCCAGGCAGGTTGGTAATGGACATGATAAATGCCCTAAAGTATGACACCAGATGGGAACAAAACCAAGGAAAGAAAGCAACCATGTTGTTCATGGACATCAAAAAAGGGTTCAACAGAGTCAACAAAGTAAAACTACTGGAGGTCCTAAGAAAAGGGCATACCCTAGAGTACATCGTACAATGGACCTGGTCCTTCCTTAGCTAAAGAAGCCTGTCCTTTAGCGCTAAAGGATCACAATCAAGCACATCCAGAATCAACCCAGGAGTCTCCCAGGGCTCACCTATCTCCCCCCTACTTTTCAATATTTATGTAGTATGACTGACAACAGACAGCGGGGCAAATATTATGATATACATGTATGTAGATGACATATGTCTCCTTTGTACAAGTGATAGTTTTTAGGAAAACTGAAGGATTCTGGAAAGGTTCATGGAGGAAGTTCTCAAAGGAAGAGTAGAAGACCTTCTGCTCTCTCTATCCCTCAGCAAAATGGAACTACAACATATGCGGGTGGAACTGGGGAACCAAATACCGATGAATATCATGGGCGAAATGATACAATACAAAGAAATAGTCAGATACCTTAGAGTAATACTCCATCGAAATGAAGGGTACACCTAACATTGCTAACACAGACTAGGACAAGCACAGTCTGCCCTCTTCAACATCGGAAGACTCACTACAGGAGCTACAGGCCTCAGCGTACATATGGCTAAAAAACTCGTCAAAGCGGTAGTATACCCCTCCCTGTACTACAGAGTGGACACATTTCACCTAAACCTCCTAACTGACAAGGCCATAAAATCCCTGGAAAAAGGCTCAGCCTAGGTAGCTAAGTGGGCCTGTGGAATGTTTAGGACCACCAACTATCAAAAAGCAATAAAAGAAGCAGGCCTAAACCCCCCAGAAATAGAAATCAGATGATAATAAGCGAACTACGGAGCTAGACTACTAGTGATAGGAGTGGACCACCCCAACTTCAAAAGGATTCTGCACCTGCCCAACCGATTAAACAAAACCCCTCACCTACCCAGAACACCAGTATAGACCTGCAAACCTTCTCAAGTGTATGGTCAATAACCAGGATGCCATAAATAGATGCAATGCTGTGGACAATAAAAGAAGAGCTAGGACATAGACCCTTCTCGCATACCCAACTAGCCCCCCCCCATCAGTGTATGGCCCATAGGAAACAAAGGAAAACTAGTACTAGCCAAGTTCAAAGAGAAAAACAAATAACTGAAATCGTTCCCAAGAGTCTTCGAAAACCACCACCTAGCCATTTACATATATACATCGCAAGTCAGTAATAAAAACCAAATTGGAATCAGACTAGTCACCTATGTAGGACAAAACCAAATCCTAAAAGTCACCAAAAGCCTAGGAATAGGACCCCAAGTCTTCGATGGCAATCTAGAAGCGATATGCCTACCCTTCGAGGCCACTGAAAACCTTAAGCAAAAGCACCCTAAAATTAAAAAGCTAATGATCCTAAGTAACTCATAAGCGGCGCTCACAGTAGTACAAAACCTGTACCTGTCCAGCATACAACACGTCACCAAACAAATCTTCGAAATGAATGATCAGCTGCAGCACCTCGGAGTGGCAGTGAACATGGATTGGGTCCCAGCACATGAAGGAATCAAAGGCAATGAGTAAGTAGACGAAGAGGCTAACAAAGCATTGAAAGCCCCAACACACAAATCCCCTAGCTGGTAAAGCGTACTCTCGAGAAGCATGATCTGAAGAAGAATAAAGGAAATGAATAAAGAAAAACTGGAAGAATACGCCAGTAGGAAAAACCCAGCAACCAAAAAATACGATCACCTCATGAGATTCGCAGCTACAAGAGTTTACCAGTTCCAAACAGGCTAGGCCTATATCCTGAACCTCTAACCATGGGATAGAGAGCACAACATATATCTCTATGGAGCCTATCAAAGCATCAAATATTACCTCCTCAAATGCCCATCCCCATAAAGCCCGAAAAAGGACATCCCTGAGAACACAAAACTCGAAACAATACTCTACAAAAACCTATAGCTATGGGAAGATCTGCTCAAAAAAGGACTAGGAAGACCACCCCCAAAATTGGGCCTGCCGGAGCCCCCCTACAATGTACTACATCAGGAGAGAGTAGATGGTAGGAAAGTGAGAGGAGGACTTTTCTTAGGAAAAAGTAGGAAAGCGAGAGCGGGTTGATTCTTATTTTTTCTTTTCTTCTTATTTCTCTTTGCACTTCTCTTTTTTCTTTTTTCTTTTCCCTTTTTTCTTTTTTCTTTCTTTCTTCTTTTCTCTTTTTCTTTTTCTTTCGCCATAGCCACTCTTTTACATCCCTTTTCCTCTAGTTAGTTCATCCTATTAAGTTAGTGAAAAAGACACCCTGCTGGAGGATAAAGTGTATTTATATAGGGAATAAAGTATAGTCGCTTCTATATCCAGGCTTCTCGACCTTCTTACTTTTACTTTTTGAAATTACACTGTATTCAAAATTTCAAGTTCCTACCTTAAGCAATGCCTCGTCATAATCTCTCCCCTAATTTCCCCTCCCCCCTCCTTATGGAGGATTGTACCTTCCCCCGTAATGTTGTTCAACAGGTTAGAGCCCTCAGACAGTTCCAGCATAACCTCATCGCCTCAGATTTGAGTTTATTACTAGGCTACAACTCCATACCTTCAGGTGCATTCAAAGGAACTGATGCTTACAGAGCAGACACTATCATGAGCTTCAATGCTATAAACCTCATCACTTTCTTTACAAGAGACCTCCCTTCAATCAAAAGCTCCCTGAATGCCATTTAGACAACCCTCACCACCATTACCAATACCCAGATAGACCTTGCCAGCTGAGTCACTGCTCTAGAGTCGTGACCGCCCCCACCTATAACCAGAGCCTATGTACCTATTGCCGAAGTCTTGCCCCCTCTCCCAGAGATCCTTGAGTCCCTCATAGACATCCAAAAACAACAAAAAGTGACTGTGAGGATCTCTGGAAACTCTGCTTAATCACCACCACCTCTAACTCCCTTCCTGCCCTACAACCAGCCTAGGATTCACAAACCTAGGCCTAAGTTGTTTCCCAAAAAGAGAAAAAGAAGAGTAGGCTAGTCACCCAAAAGGATCTCCTCCTAACTACCCCTCTCCCCCCCCCCACACTATCCCACTATGTACGACTGCAAAATTATCATCGACATTGAAGAACCTTCCGCCTTCGGCGAAGACATGCACATCCAAATCTGCGACTGTGTGAATTCAGCATTGGATAAAACTAAAGCCGCCTCCTTCTTGCGCATCCAGAGATGCTGTAACAACAACCCCACTATGCTTGTTCTTACCATGATGGAGACAGTTACCACTACCGCAGTCGTCGCTTATAGACCCATCATCACTAAAGTAGTTAGCAAGTTCTGCAAAGTCAAGGGAATAAACAGTAAGTATACATGGAAAAAGTACATCATCTATGGTATCCCTACAGCTACTAACCTCAACACCATATGATAGATGACAAAACTCTAACAGGAGATTGAATGTTATAACTCTAGTGTTACCCTCACTATGACCCTACGCTGGCTGACATCCAGCTCCAAAATCAACAAACAGAATCACAGCTCACTGGTGATTACTGTTATTGACAACAACAATAGGCCTGTATCCTTAAGGGCCTCACCATCCTCCACAAGATACTTCACACTGTCAAGTATATCCCTTTCGGTGCCGATATACAATGCTCTCGCTGCTTGAAGTTTGGACACCCAGTCTAAAACTATCAGTCCCCTCCCTGCTACCGACTCTGTACCAGCCCTCACACTATCGCTGAACATACCTGCAGAATCGCTGACTGCAAATAACCGAAAGATTTCGCCTACAAGAACACTATTCTCCAATGCACCAATGCTGCTGGCCCCTACAAAGCAAATGATCCAATCTGCATGACAATGATCCAGGCCAAACTTGCCAAGTCTAACAGAAAGGACAAGTCCACCACTATGGGAGGAGTTTAGTTTCATCTTTTCCTACTTTGGTTTTACTTTTCTATAATGGAACCAGGGTTTCTCTACTTCAGTGAAGTGAGGAGGAGTTTGCATATTCCTCGTTCTCTCTTCTCTTTTATTTTCCACGTATTCGCGTAGTCTACGGAGGGGGTTTTTCTTCTACTATTTCAAGGTTCACCTAGTGATTGCTTTTCCCCAGTCAGCTTTTGTATGTAGTTGTCTGCGTTTTTCTTTTTCCGTACAAGTAGGCAGAGGATTTCTTTTCAGTCAGTCAAGAGGAGGAACTTCGCATTGCTAAGCCATCCTATTAAGTTAATGTAAAAGCCATCCCACTGCAGGAAGAGTGTATTTAGTTTAAGTAATAGGAAAAGAGTTTCATTGCTTCTATAGTAGGGTGAGGATGGTCTAGTGGTATGTCTCTCCTGGTGTTGTTGTACGATAATGTATAATGTCATAGGTTCAAATCCCACTCACCTCAATCTATACCATGAATTTCCAGTTGGTTATAGGTTTTGTAGCGTAAGCGAGTTTTCCCTGACTGTGCAAGGTTGCCTAATTACTGGTTCAGTCCTTGTAAGTACATTCGACCAATGACCTCAATGGCTGTAAGAAGGGTTACCCTGACAGTGCTTAGCGATATATCACTCCCTCTCTTAGTTATGCCATTTGATTAAGCTTGCAAATAGTGCTGCCCACTATAGAGTGTAACTAAAGGAAAAGAGTTTTATCACTTCTATATCAGGCAGGATTCTTAGTTCTCTTGAACCCTCCCCCCACCTTCACCCCTCAGCTATTTTGAAGAAGTCGCCTACCTTCACAATAGTCTACAAAATAACTCCTAAGTGCATAAGGTCAAAGATTACCTATCCCATCACTGCCTAGCCCTTGGATAGAGGTTAGAACACCGCTCACAGGCAGTGCTGAAAATAGGACTCCTATTTACTCAGTCAGAAAGCAAAACTATGTCTTAAAACAACCCTATCTACATCTCCAGTACCAAACAAACCCCTCAGTCATCCACCTCCACTGTCTCAGAACCCCACAGCTCCATAACCCCTACCCCATCCCTAGCCCTCCAGGCCTATTTCATCTAACAAGACCCAAGTATAGGAAGCTGGAATGAAGTATACAGGCTCACGGAAGCAGATATTGAAAGAATCAGGTTCGCAGAAGAACACCCCCTCTCCCTTAGAGACCCTCAAACCACCCCATTCCAAATGCAGTCTACAGGACACATAACTATTATAGAAGAAGTACACCAAGAAAATGCGCTTGAAGTACAACAACACAATATAGTCGAAATAAGCTTTGCACTCCTAGGGTCTACCCAAGGCAGCTAAGACCTGACCGTACAACAAGCACACCAGAGTATGGCAGAAGCCATGGAAATATTTTCAGACTACTAGCCTACCTAATCCTAACAATATGACCTAACCTCACTGTCAACCATCAACATTAAAGAAATGCTCAAAAAAGCACCAGATCCTAAAGTGCATCAGTAACTACCAACTGTTCTATGCATGCAGACAGCGATACCAGTAGCAAATCAAATAACACTGCCATCTCCTACCAGGAAAAAGGAAATAGAATGCTTAGAGAAACCCCCGGGCCCATATACTTCCCTATCCCCCAAACTGATAGATACGAACTAGCCAGAATGATGATGGATAGATAAGGTAAAACCTTCCAAAGACTGATTGACGATGATGAAGAAAACATAGGAAACGTTAAGTCCACAGAAGTATACAGAGCGCTGAGTACAGCACTTAACTATATCTGGAGAAAACTAGATACCATGCACTACGAAAACTAAACCCTGTAAAGAACAGTAATGGAACTCAAAAACCAAATCACAATCCAAGGAGGAGAGCTCAACCAACTCAAAAAAAAGCTTAAACAAAATGCAAACAACAAAAATACAGCAAGACCACCAGTACAAATGCCTAATAACTAACCAGGACCCTCAAGACTAGCAAGACAAATAGCACCGGCTATCCCTATCCTGAGACCCCCATAAAAAGAAAATAACAAAAAAGTAAAAACCCTAGAAACAGACAGCGATACAGAACAAGCATCCAAGTCTAACTGAGTACAAATAGCCATGGCAAACGCCCATAAAAACAATGTCCCCCAAGCAGGTAAAAGACAACTAGGACAACTTAAACCCAGAAACGAAAAGAAGATGTACCCTATCTAAAGGAGAGAGATGCACTCCCCACTAGATGAAATATTCACCCTGAACACAGCAAACACTAACCCTGACAAACTCAGGGAAGAGTACATCAAGATCCTACAAAACTACAATACCCCACTTGAACTCTGGAACATCTCCGTAAGAGTCAACCAAAAGTCCACTGTAATAATCACCACCGCCCCGACAATATCCACCCACAGCCTAATCCTATACATGGACGCCTTCAACTATATCACCAAACAGAGCACAAACCTGAACCTGGAAAGAAAAGGCTTCTGTATGGTAGCCTCCATAGTCGAACTCATATTGCATTCGGTCCCTACCATGCCTCTAGGTAAAATACCAGTACACGCCCTGAGAATGGAACTATCCTATGTAGCAGATGTTAAAATCTCCGCAGCCAGATACTTGAAACCTAAAGAAGCCAGAGACTAAAACAATTACAGAGGAGCATTTGCAGCGGTGGCAATCAGACTACTAGAAGAACAATCAGGAAACCTCAGCAAATAAGTTACCCTCTTTAACAAAACCTGCAAAGTAGTATGATCCTAGCACATGATACCAACTACACAGTGCTATAAATGCTTCAAATTTGGGCAAACCAGTGTAGCATACAAAGTCTTTGATGGAGAACTAGAAGTAATTAGATACACCTTCGAGACAGCATGAAACCTAAAGAAGAAAATGCCCGAAATCCAAAAGCTCATGGTCCTAAGTGACTCGCAAGCCACTCTCACCACTGTACAAAACCCGTACCCGTCGAACACCCAACACATTGCTAAACAAATCTTCAAAACAAATGCTGAACTCTAGGAACTAGGCGTAGCAGTGAACATGGACTAGGTCCCAACTTACGAAGGCATCCAAGGAAATGAAGAAGTGGATGAAGAAGCAAAGAAAGCCCCAAAAGCCCCCACCCTAAAGTCTCCCTGCTAGAAAAGTGCACTTATACAAAGCACAATCTGATGAAGAATCTGAGAATCAACTAAGATAAACCTTGAATAGTATACCAGCTTGAACAGTACACCAGCTCAAAGGACCCAGCAACAGATAAATACGACCATCTTCAGCAGTACGCCGGCATGATGGCATACCAGTTCCGAACAGGCCAAGCATACATACCAAATTTCCTACCGTGGGACAAGGAACACAACATATGCCTCTACGGAAACTGTTAAAGCATTGAATACTTCCTCCTCAAGTGCCCATCTCCCCAAAGCCCCAGAAATGATATCCCTAAAAATGCGAAGATAGAAGACGTGCTCTATGGTAACCCAAAACTATGGGAAGAACTCATTAAAAATGGATTAGGAAGACCACCCCCAAAAACTGGACCACTGGAGGCCCCCTAAGTTGTACTAGATTAAGAGAGAGTAGAAGGTAAAGGTAGTAAGAGGAGGACTATCAGAGTCAGGTTCAGAGGAGTCGGGGTCTTTTCTCTTTTTTCTTTTTCATTTTCTTTTTTTTTTTCTTTTTCTTTTTCTTTTTCTTTTTCTTTTTTTCCTTTTTCTTTTTCATCTTCTACCACGTCACTCCTTTTCCTTCCTTTTCATTTCTAGTTAGTCCATCCTATTAAGTTAGCGAAAAAGATGACCCGCTGGAGGAAAACTGTAATTTACTTACGGAATATAGTATAGTCATATAAATAGGGCTATATAAAGGGTTACCCTGATGGTGCTTAGTGATGTATCGCTCCATCTCTTAGTTAGGCCATTCGATTAAGTTCCCAAATAGTGCCGCTCCACTAGAGATTATGACTGATGGAAGAAGAGTATAGTCATATAAATAGGAGCGATACTTGCTAAGCACTGTCAGGATAACCTTTATACCACCTTACCTTTGGGATATATACTATACTATTATATAAATATCTCTATAACTTACTTCTTATATTCTTTATTAAGCATTTTGCCCTCCTAGTATGGTCATACTTATTCAGGTATAATGTATAGTATCTATAGTCCAGGTTTGATAAAATAGAAGCTATAGGTAGGAAGATTAAGATAAAATTTTCCTACTCTAAAACTAAGCTAATATATTAGTGCCTACCTAAAGAAGAACACCCTCTAAAATGAGTTGCTTAGTTTAGTGAATTTTACTATAAGTATAACTCAATAATTAGGTATCTTATGTACTTCTAGGACAATGCCTTCATTCTAAAGTTTATTATACTAGAAGACTGCAGTCAGCTACATAAGTAAACACTACTCTTGCCCTCTTACTTTACTTTAGATTAAGGTTCACTACTTATAATATAAGGAGGCTAGTTTAATTAGTTATCCTTTTAAGGCTCTTGTATAGTAGTAGAGTAATTCCCTTCAATAAAGGCTCTCTTAACATTTATCATACCTTTTATAATAAGATCTATAGATAGATCATTAGCACCCTCTAAAACACTATAATTTCCTCCTTCCATATTAAGTTGCATACAATGCTCCTCGATCTTTATATGGCTAATCTCTAAGTATATCTAGTAGCATAGATCACTACCTTAGACCACTAATATAATACTCTGAATTCCCTAAGCACCTTTAATACTTACAGAACTAGGATGTGTACATAAATGTAATTGCAAAAACTAGGTTCTATAGCTCCCATAAAGTAAATGGTAGAGGTAAAGGTCTACTCCTTACTAAGTTAGAAGTTTAATATAATATAGTAGGCACAACAAGAGGCTATAGAGTCCATAGACTAGCTTGAGCTACCTATAGGTTAAACTGATAATTACATTCCTCAGGACTAATAGGGTTTATTGACTTATACATAATAGAGCTAATAGTAGTGTCCAGTCTTCATTAGAGCTTAAAAGTGTCTAAGTAGACCCCTTATGAATTGATTTGAGACTGCTAACATAATATGACCACATCTGCCTTACCCAAGTCCTCTCCCTTATCTATCTATTTCTAGGACCTAAAGTACAAGATTGCATACTCTTGGATATATATTACTAGGAACTAGAAAAACCCTATTATTACCCAACTCTAATCTCCTAATTAATCACCTAGTATCTAAATTCAAAAACTATAGAGATATCATATTCCTTATAAAGGGCTCTCCTAAATAGAACCAGGTTACCAAACTAATGCTCTCCCTCTCTATAGCTAGGAAATACTTCCAGAAATAGAAAGATAGTTATACTTAGTATATTGATACATACTCTCTCCCGTACTTACAAGATAATTATATCTTTATTATTATGGGAAGCTCTTTATAAGTTCTATATACTAGTTAGCTATCCTACCTAATATCTTAAATCATCTATAAGACATAGGCTAAAGATTAGATAACTTACCTACAAGGTAATTCTTATTGTCATGTACAGTATACTAATCTCTATCCAAGATCTAACTTGAGTTGTTTCTCCTTGAGGTACATTACCTAAGAGATAAAAGCTAGGGATCAGGTAACTCATAAACTAGGTAATCCTCTTTGTCATATACTGTGTACTAATCTTTATATAAGATCTGACCTGAGAATTCGTACTCCTCTAGACAAGTTCTCTAGTCATAGATAGATTAAGGAACCACTTATCTTAATAAATGATAGGAGTGGTTTTATACCTATAAATAGCTATGCCACCCTCTATATTACCTGATCAATATCAAAGCAAATACTATTCCCCCTTATATAGCTAAGAAGTATGTTCTAGTCTTTAGAACACCATTGATGTAACTTTTTCCTTCAATCTATTATGAAGATAACTAAGACAATAGAAGAGAGGCAAATCACTATGCAATAGGTATAGTTTTCCCTATATAAAGCTGGTCACTACTAGGAGGTAGTAACAGAGTTAATAGTCCTTGGTAATACAACAAATATAATAAGGAGCCTATATATTCCTTTATTAAGTATAAGGATTAGTGATACTGATGATGAGCTTCATTGATCATAATAAGGACATTATAGAGGTAGCCTAAGCTAGGCCCATAGTAATAGAGATGAAAAAACTATTAAGGAGGGATTTGGTAAGCTTATAGGATTAGAGCAATAAAGAAGGGATAGCCTATAAATCTAAACCAGTGCAAGTTCCAAGTGCAAGTAAGTGTCCTAGCCTGTAGACCCCAATCTTGTACCCCTTTATCCTCCCTAAGTCCTATAAGCTGATGTAGTTCATGCGGTCTATGGGCATACACAGTTTTTTAGCTTGATGCGAATTTTATAGGTGCTGATCCTGGTAAGGGAGCATCAGCACCTTCTACTATATATACTTCTCCTGTTTCCATTTCCCCTTTATCTAGTGATGGTGGATTTGAGGTGGAGGAGACCCCTTCTCATTTGTTTTGAAGTTATTCAGCTATACCTTATGTTTTTTTAGATATTGTTTTGAATAGGTAGTTTCTTTAGAGTTTGTTTTTGAAGGAGGTTTTTCTTTTAGGTATGCTATAGTCTAGGACTGTATGTGGATTCTTTTGTAAGCTATGAAGAGTAGTTTAGAAAATGAAGAATGAATTATCATCATCATCATCATCTTATAGGATTAGATAGGCATCTCTAGATTCTCAACACCCCTCCCCTACCTTAGGGCAAAGTCCCTCCTCATAGGCTATCATATTAGCCTAGTCTTTCTCATTACCTTTCTGACTGTATAACTTTAGCTAGCAAGATATGATACTATGCAGCAATACCTAAGATCACTCATCGATAAAAATATCCTATAGCTGAAGCCGAACTGTTTAAGTAAGTGGGTAAGTAGACACCTGTAGGCAGAGTTTATAGTATGACTGGTGGTTAAGTGAGATAGGATAGTAGTCATAGTAAGTGTAACTCACCTTATCCTAATTATCACTTATACTACATAGGGACTCCAACTATATAATACCTCCTTAATTCTGGCATCACTCTCAGACTTCCCAGGAGGGGTACTCAAGCCCTACGGACTAATTACATAGGTTACTAAAATGACACTTAATAGATCTTCCCTATCCATCACTAAAACTTCTAGCGACTGACTCCTATTTCTTCAATTCTTTCTTATATTTTGTTTTTAGGTAGTGGAGAGAGGGAATATAGAGAATCAGTTGTATAGCTTAGCCTTTCTTTTTTTTTCTTTCTTTTATTTTGAACATTCTTTTTCTTTTGTTCAGTTTTATTTGTAATAGGATGATATACCATAGTCATTGACTGCATACAGATGGCCCTGATTATGTTCAATGCTATAGGTAGAGGATCTATGAAGTTTGTAGCCTCATGTAGTCAAAATAGAACTAAATAATCATTATTATCATAGGATTGAAGATGATCATACTACTAAGGAGGGCTTCATCAAGTCTATAGTATTGGAGATAAAGATACTTCTGAGGAGGGCTTCATTAAGGCTATACTATTAGAGATGAATATACTACTGAGGAGGGCTTTGTCAAGCCTATACTATTAGGGACAAGGATACTACTAAGGAAGGCTTTATTAAGCCTATGGTATCAGAGATAAAGATACTACTAAGGAGGACTTCATTAAGCCTACAGTATCAGAGACAAAGATACTACTAAGGAGGGCTTTGTCAAGCCTATGGTATTAGGGATGAAGATACTGCTGAGGAGGGCTTCATCAAGCCTATGGTATTGGGGATAAAGATACCACTAAGGAGGGCCCTGTTAAGCTCATAGGATTAGATATACTATTGAGGAGGGCTTTATTAAGCCTATGGTATCAGAGATAAATATACTACTAAGGAAGGCTTCATTAAGCCTATGGTATCAGAGATAAATATACTCCTAAGGAGTGCTTTGCCAAGCCTATAGTATTAGAGATGAATATACTACTAAGGAGGGCTTTATTAAGCCTATAATATTAGGGACAAATATACTGCTGAGGAGGGCTTCATTAAGCCTATGGTATTACAAGTGATATCGGCAGCCTTCGGCCGCCAGCTATGTAAAAATTGATTTACCCCATACACATTCACCAAACGTTTTAGAAAACCCCTTAGCTTGTGTATATATATAAACAAAAAGTTATGATTTTGTATTTTCTCTATACCTGATATTCACTATACTAGATAGAATCTTAGTATCCGGTATAGCGAGGTGTAACTGTAGACTCTATGAGGTTAAAAAAAATAGGATGAGTATGGGTGGGCCTGGTGGCCTAGTGGTATACAGTGTTCTAGCCTCGCTGTATTACCATGAAGCCACCAGGCATTTGAGTCCCAATGCGATCAGGTTTATCCTGTCTCATGTTAAGGCTGTGGTTGAATGAGCGCTGCACCAGGGGTGCACAGCAATGACTTCAGCCAACTTTTCTCAGAGGCACCGTGATGAATTTTGATCGCATTGTGGACTCATACGCCCACAGCCATTTTGCTCTTTTTTTCTTTCTGTATTCGCTTAATACTCTTTTTTTGGGTGTTATTTATGTGTCGCTTTCATGTATTAATCATTTGTAGGTATATACAGCTCATTCCGACCGCTCCAGCATCTGCTGTATCGCATATTTTACATATTCTGTGCTGTGACACCACAAACCTCTCTATACTCACATCGATACATTTTTTACCTTACCTGACTATATATGTGCCGCCGATTATCATAACAATATTTGCGATCGTGATTTACCGCTGTTGTCACCACTGTTTGTGCTGGTTTTTGCTGTTGTTTTCGCTACAGCGAAAAAAATTTTCGCATACTTTTTTGCCAAGACTTATGTGAAGTAACATCTGAAAATCCCATTTTCTAATTTCACAAGAAATGAAAAAGAAAAAATACTAACTTTCTAAAGCAGAAACAAACAAAACTAAACCAAACAAAAAAAACATATTTTCCATCCATAAATCTCAGCAAAACAAACGAAACGAAACGAAATGTAACGAAACGAAACTTTTGATCGAAAAATTTTAGCACTACAGGCTCTGTCAATATATTTTCAACTATAAATACTGAGGGAGATATACTTCACAGCAAAGAGGAGGAGGAAGAGAGAGGGCCCCTCAGAGATCAGGTTAAATATTTAGTTGCAAGTGGAGCTTTTAAAGGGGAGAAATTTAAGCGTGGAAAATGGAATGGGGTTAAGAGGTTTTTGGAACAGTGGCTGAAGTTACAGGAGGGTATGACGACTTACATTTCCCCTGTACAGTTTGAGTTCCTCAAGGAGAGTGCTTCAAAGTGGACCCACAAATATGGATAATATTCTGGCGAGCAAAAGCTACCAAACCATCCACTCAATATGTTAGCAACTTTCCAAAGATTTCCCACCTCAGAAAATCACCTGGAAATCAAGGATAGTAAAGGGCATGCTCTTGCCTATAGGATTCATTTTTCTATGGATCTTATTGAGAAATTAGAATCTTCTAATTCTCTTTTACCAGAATGTCCACTTGAGGCAACAAAACGGGGAGATTTTGGAAAAAGGCATTATGCCCTTTATGCAGACTATTCTAAGAAGATTTTTTATTCTCAAGATTTCTTGAAGGAAGAGAAGGACGCTAAGAGGTGGTTGAAGGCAAATTCTGAGTTATTCCTTTTTCTTTCACATCAATTTCGTATGATATCCCCTGAAAGTTTTGTTAAGACATTACCTTTTAATCTTCTATAAGGATTAAATCCTTTAGCTGGTGCTTGGCATGGAATTGCCATTAATGAAGGATAGACAATAGAGTCTCCACTTTATTTTCATCAGGACTAGAAAGATGATACATCTATTCCAAATTGTGTTGTCCCTTATGGTGAATGGACTGGGGGTGATCTGGTTCTATGGCAGTGTAAAGCCATTATTGAACTTTGCTGTGGTGATATGCTAATTTTTCATGGAGCTATTATTGTACATGAGATGTTAGCAATTGCTTCTGGTATTAGAAACTCCATAGATCTTTTTACCTATAAGAGTAACATAGATTGGAAAGATCGCAATCATATTGTTACTATAAAAAAAGAAGAGGAGGAAGAAAAAAAAATTACAAAGCTTAAACTTGAAAAGAAGGATAGGAATCAGAGGAGGAAAACAAAGAATAAGAAGAGAAGAGCACAAAAAGAGTAATGCT
>JABYPW010000425.1:0-26455 GCA_016880775.1 Phymatotrichopsis omnivora | reverse complement strand
CCTCTGTCATATAGTAGGGCCATATGAAGGTAACCCTGAGCGCACTTAGCAAGTATCACTCCTTTGTATATGACTATACTCTTCTTCCATCGGTCACAATCTCTAGCGGAGCGGCACTATTTGCGAACTTAATCGAATGGCATAACTAAGAGATGGAGTGATACATCGCTAAGTGCCATCAGGGTAACCCTTCATACGGCCATTGAGGTCATCGGTTGCATTCGCTAACAAGGACTGAACCAGTAATTAGGCAACCTTGCATGGTCAGGGAAAACTCACTTACGCTACAAAACCTATGACCAACTGGAAATTCGTGGTATGGAATGAGGTGAGTGGGATTTTAACCCACGACATTGTACATTACCGCACAATGACACCAGGACAGCCATACCACTAGACCATCCTCACCCCTCCTATGTATATGACTATGGCCTTGCTCTTAAATGAGTGTACCTAACCTATCTATAAAATATAGGGACTGGAGGAGTATTATTGCCTCTGTCATGTAGTAGGAGCAAGAATAGCCTAGTGTTATGGCTGTCCTAGTTTTATTATATAGTAATGCACAATATCATAGGTTCAAGTCCTGCTTGCACTACACATAAAATTCTACGATTTCCCAGTGGGTTATATGTTTTATAGGGTAAGTGAGTTTTCCCTGACCATATATAGTTCTCTAATTACTGGTAAGTCTATGTAAGCAAATGTGACCAATGATCACAATAGCTATATAAAGGTTACCCTGATAGTGCTTAGCAAGTATTACTCCTATGTATGTGACTATACTATTCTTCCATCGGTCACCATCTCTAGCGGAGCGGTACTATTTGCGAACTTAATCGAATGGCCTAACTAAGAGATGGAGGGATACATTGCTAAGTACTAACAGGGTAACCCTTAATACAGCCCTTGAGGTTATTGGTCGCATTCGCTTACAAGGACTGAACTAGTAATTAGTTAACCTTGCATGGTCAGGGAAAACTCACTTATGCTACAAAACCTGTGACCAACCAGAAATTCGTAGTATGGAATGAGGCAAGTGAGATTTGAACCTACGACATTGCATGTTACCGCACAACGACACCAGGACAGCTATACCACTAGACTATCATCACCCCCCTATGTATGTGACTATACTCTTTTCCTTTGGTCACACTCTCTAGTGGATGGCTTTGTGCAAATTTCATAGGATGGCCTAACTAAGAGAGGGAGCGATACATCGCTAAGCGCTATCAGGGTAACCCTTCATATGGCCATTGTAGTCATCGGTCGCATTTGCTTACAAGGACTGAACCAGTAATTAGGCAACCTTGCACAGTCAGGGAAAACTCGCCTACGCTACAAAACCTGCGACTGACTGGAAATTTGTGGTATGGAATGAGGTGAGTAGGATTTGAACCCACAAGATTGCACATTACCGTATAATGACACCAGGATAGCCATACTACTGGACCATCCTCACCCCCTATGTATGTGACTATACTCTTTTCCTTTGGTGACACTCTCTAGCGGATGGCTTTGCGCAAACTTAATCGGATGGCCTAACTAAGAGATGGAGCGATACATCGCTAAGCGCCATCAGGGTAACCTTTCATACGGCCCCTATGTATGTGACTATAGCCTTGCTCTTAAATGAGTGTACCTGACCTGTCCATATAATAGTAACCAAGGGAGCCTCATTGCCTCTGTCATATAGTAGAGGGGTGAGGATGGTCTAGTGGTATGGCTATCCTGGTGTCATTATACTGTAATGCACAATATCATAAGTTTAAATCTAACTCATGCCACTCATAAAAATACTATGATTTCCCAGTTGGTCACAGGTTTTGTAGTATAAGCAAGTTTTCCCTGACCATACATGGTTCCCTAATTACTAGTAAGTCCATGTAGGGAAATGTGACCGATGATCATACCTGATAGCACTTAGCGAGTATTGCTCCTATGTATATGACTATATCTTTATTCTTAAATGAATGTACACATCCTGTGCATACAATAGTGACCTAAGGAAAAAAATTGTCTCTCATGTAGTACTAGGCTTCATGACCTTCTTCACTCTACTTTCCGAAAACTCAAACACCAAAGAATTTTCTGCCCACCATTTAGTGATGTCTTGTCATGCCTTTTCCTGCCCTCCCCTCCTTCATCCCCTCCCCCCACCTCTTCTCCAAGCATGTTAACCAACCCACTGTGGTTCAACAGGTGGAAGCCCTCTACAAAGTTCAAGTCAACCTCATTCAGTCTGAGTTCAGTTTACTCCTTAGATACAACACCTACTCAGAAAATGGGATCTTCACAGGATACAGCATAGGTAGCAAGGCAGCTATCAAGTCATGATGATGATGATGTCTCATTTCATTTTATAGTTTTTACAACTAGCTCTTCACTAATCTAACTACATGGCTGTCCACATACAGTCCAAAACTATGGTGTGTCACCAGAAATAAAACAAAGGAAAAGAAAAAGAAAAATGAAACCATGCATTCAAAATCCTCCCCAACCTTCCTTATCCTCCCTGAAATACCTGCTCATAGCGAATGAATGGTTACATGATAAAAGAAAGTATATTCCGTCTCCTCCACCTTGAAAAGCTTCCTCCACTAGTTCCAGGCAATAAGGGGACTTGTAGGTGTTGTGTTGGTGCCAGTGGGCATGGTCGCATAAGCTAAGCGAGCTGGCAATGTTGCGATTGGTAGGTTCTATGTTTTTTGTGGTTGGACGTCTGGCAGGAGGGGGTACATATGGTCACAAGGTTTGAGCAAGTTTGTTTTGGTATTCCTGAATTTCATTGTTTTGGTTTCGTATTGTCACCATGGAGGGGTGATGGGTTATGTCAGTTGCAACTAAGAAGGTTCCTCAGAGGTTTGTACGATCACTCTAGGGGGCCTGGGCACCCCTCCTAGGAGCTCTGAGAGCAAAGCATGTTGTGGTTTTGCATGGTCGGAGGCTTGCCTAGTGGACCTGGGATGACAGTACAATCCTGTGTCATAACCTCCTAAAAGAGACCGACCATGTGTGTCTGCTTGCCTGCTCGCTTACATGGTTGGGTATCAGACAAAGGATGTGTGTGTCGACGATGCATCTCTGGTATCACTGCATGAACAATGTCTAGCTAAGCCATGATTTGCATAGTTGGAAAGGTGTGGCAGATATCAAGTCATTCACTACAACAGGCCTTATTGCCTTCTTTTCAAGGGACCTCCCCACAATCCAACAGTCAATAAATTCCATTCAGATGCCTATCATTACTCTAACCAGTGCCTAGATTGAGCTTGCTAACTGCATCACCGCTCTGGAGTTGGAACCACCCCTGACCACAATGGAGACCCTAGCCACTGTAGCTCAAACTCCTTTCCCCTTCCCCTGAACTCCTTCAGTCCCTCAAGGACATCTCAAAACAACAAAAAGTGACTGCAAAAACCTCAGAAAGTTGTGTGCCATTGCCACCATGTCCATCACCCTACATTCCCCCTAATAAGCCTAGGATGCTCAAACCTGGGCCCAGGTTGTCTCCCAAAAACAGAAAAAGGTGAGTGCCCTGGTCACCCAAAAAGACCTGCTCCTAACCACCCCTCTTCCCCTCCCTCAGTACCCTACCTACTATGATCATGAGATTATTGTTGATATCAAAGAGCCCTCTACTTTCAGTGAGGATATGCATAGCCAAATCTGAGATCAAGTGAATTTGGCATTAGATAAGGCCAAAGCTCCTTCCTTCTTGTGCATCCAGATGATGATGATGATTACTCATTTTTCATTTTCTAAACTCGCATTTACAAAAGAATCTGCATACAGTCAAAGACTGTGGCATACCAAAAGCAGTCCTCCTCTTTCACTACAAAAACTACCCATTCAAAACCAAATCAGGAAAAATAGCAGGCTGAAGTGTAAGATCAGATACAGTATGAAAAGACATTTCCTCCACCATGAATCCACTATCACTAGATAATGGAGACAAGGAAAAAGGGGAGATGTACAAAGGAGATGGTGGAGATGATCCCTCAACAGGATCTCTGTCAGTGAAATTTCATTCTAACCATCCGACTGTGTGTGCCCAAGGTCTACAGGAACTGCAGCAATTTGGGACTATGGGGAAAGAGATTGTGGTACAAGACTGGGATCTGCGGGGAGGAGCACCTACTTGCACTTAGAGTCTGTATTGGTTTGAGTTGTAGGGGAGCCCCATCTTGGTTGAACCTAGGTATCCAAGGAGGTTTTTGAGCAGTGATGGGCTATTAAAGGTTTGCATCAAAGATGGGTTATTTGGCAAGTATTTTCCCTGTTCTAGGATCTGGGTGGGGCATTGTCATATTACATGTTCCATTGTTTCTAGTTCCATATGGCATCTGCAGCAGTGTGACTTGCCACTTTTCCAGCTTAGTTATTCAGACAGATGTGAGCTTCCAGCCCTCATTTGGAAGAGGAGGGCTGCTTGGTGTCTGGGTAAGGCAAAGGTGGCATCTTTGACAAGCGAGGGGTATATCATGGGGTCCATGCATATATCTGTTTTTTGTTGCCACCTTGTGCATCCAGAGATACTATAACCACAACCCCACTATGCTCATCCCCCACCACCATGGGGCCTATTACTCCTGTAGCTGTCCTTGCCTACCATTTGGTCATTACTAAGTCTATTGGTGAATTTTGTGAAGTCCAGGCCATCAACTGCAATCATACATAGAAAAAGTACATTGTCCATCATATTCCCACAGCCACTGATCTTAACACTGTAGGAAAAATGACCTAACTCTACTAGGAAATCAAATGCTACAACTCTAGTGTTACCCTTGCTATGACCATGTGCTGGCTAACATCCAGCACAAAAATCAATAAACACAATCATGGCTCACTTGTGATCAATGTTATTGACAACAACAATGATGCTTGCATCCTTAAGGGCTTCACAGTCCTCAATTAAACCTATCACACTGTCAAGTATCTCCACATAGAACTAGTTTTGTCCTGGTATAGTACCTTTGGTAGCTTAAAGTGCTTTGATGTGTTATGGTATGGTAAGGCAAAGGGTAGTTTAACATATTTCTCTCTTTTGCTTTCTGTTACTTTCTTCTGTTGTCATGTTCTCACACTTAAGAATATACTTTGCTTTCTTTATATAAAGATCTTTATCTTACTCCTCAACTCTGTAATAAAAGTGAAATCACAAGCAGTTCTAACTTGCCAGTTGAGATATCTGAGTTTTCTTATTAAGACCCTCTTGCAAAGCTTCTTTATCCTCAGGCAAATAAAGAGATCTATAAAGAAACTCTAAAAAGGAAACAAAATCAAAGAAGGAGAGTCATGATGTTTTGGTAGATTGATCTTCATGAAACATGAGTTTGTGGTATTATAAGTCATTACCACCCTCATAGGGGTGTAAGAGTACAAACCTCATGGCTAGTAGCCTACCTAGCAAGAACTGTAGCTAAGAAATTCTATGGAACACCAGCTCCTAAAAGAAGAAACTTCAAAAACTTGAGAAAGCAAATGCAAACAATTCTTTTCAAAGCCAAATTTCAAAACTTGGGAAAGCAATGTAAATAATTCTTTTGGAAAAAAAACAAAATGCTATAATTCAAGAAGACAAAATCAACAACTTTTATGACAAAGGAAAATTTGAGTTAGGCTAAAGATGTCTGTAGTGGTAGGATGGAGGTTAATTCCTGAAGTACTGCTGAAAGTTTCTGGTACTATAGTCTTCCGGATTGTTTAAGACCGTACAGAGCATGCCAAAGGTGACAAACTTAGTTATGTCCTGTTGAAAATCCTTTAGGTTCCTTGATATAAAGCTTAACATCAATGGGAAAGTTGAGGTATGCAGTGTTAACATCATATTGTCAGTGCATTAGCTTGCATCCAGCAGTTATGGTGATAGGGCAATGGAGTGACTTGTAACCTACGATGGGTAAAAAGGTTTCATTGTAATCCCCACCTGCGATCGGCGAGAATCCTTGCACAATATAGCATGCCTTGTACCTGATGATGTTGCCTTGGTCATTCCTCTTGATTTTGAAAACTCACTTTCTACAGATGATGGAGCAGTTTGATGGATGAGGGCAGGTTTCCTAGGTTTTATTTTCATGCTATGCAGCGATTTCTGACTTCATGGCAGTTATCCAGTTTTTACGATCTAGACTAGAGATAGCTTCCTCATAGGTACTAGGTTCATCTGCAGATAAGTTTGAGAATTCCCAGTCTCTATAGTAGTCAGGTTGCTTTCCCGCTATTATGTGCGTACTTCTGTACAGTGGTGGTGGCGAAGGTGGAAAGTCACTAGGGATGTTGTCAGGTGTATCCTGGTATTCAGGGATGTCTTGGTCCAATGGTGGTTTATCCTCAGATTCAAACCTGAGCTCCTGTAGAAGTTACTATGAGGGTGAGGATGGTGGAAGGGAAAAATAGGGGTGTGGCTTAGAAGGCTGCTCCAATTCAGGGCTGAAGGAGATGCCCCTGGGAGCAGGCTGCAGGAAGGTGACATCTCTAGAAATGATAACCTTGTGTGCAACAGGATCCCAGATTCTGTACTAGCAAATGGATAGGCCATAGCCTACAAGCCATCCTGGTAGTGAGTGGGGTGCTAGTTTTGAGCCAGCTGGCCATGAGTCTTCTGGAATGTGATAGAAAACATGGCAGCCAAAGGGGGATAAATGCACAAGGGAAGGTTTTTCTCCAAACCATCTTTCAAAGGGTATGGTGTTAGGAGTGGTATGGTGTGTCAGCCTGTTGTATGTATACACAGCATAGGCCATAGCTTCAGCCCAAAAACCTTTAGGTAGACTAGTGGCAATGAGCAGGGTATGCACAGCAGTAGTGATTGTATGGTTAGCATGTTCTGCAACACTGTTGGTCTCATGAACATATGGTATAGAATTCCTATGTGTGATCCTAGTATTGGATAGGAAGGTGGTAAGCTCCTTGTTAACATACTCTCCCCTATTGTCTGTGCACAATGTATTGACACTTAGGCTCTTTGCTTGCTCTTCTCACTTAACCTGTTGTTGTATCCAAGAATTTGCTTTGTCCTTAGTGCATAGAAAGCTGATAAGGGTGTAGTGGGAAAAGTCATTTACCAGGGTAATATAGTACTCAGCACCACCAATAGAGGCAACAGAAAACCTTCCAGATTAATCAGAGTGGAGGGTTTGAAGAGGCTTAGTAGCATGAGTTGCAGGATCCCTAGGTATTTTCCTTGTTGACTTTCCTTGCTCACAGGCTAGACAGAAAACATTGCTTGGGATTGTCAGAATTTGAGGAAGACCAGTAGTGACCATGTGGATTCTGGAGAAGGTTAAGGGGGGAGCATGGCAAAGTATCTCATGTATTGCTTGCACAGATAGGAGAGAGGTTTGGGAGCTTACCTGAAGGACATATTCCCTATTTTCCAAAACTGCATAGGCTATTTCTCTTCCTCCAAGGGTGACTCTCAATTCTCCTAGTGTGCTGTGTAGCTTAGCGCCAATGGCATCTACAGCTCACCAAGATACCAGGCTGACAGAACTGAAGCCAGGAATATAGAGAACATAGGTTAAGGTGAGCTTGGATGGTCCATGTTTTGTGTCAACAGTGAGATTGATTTCCCTACAGTGTATTGAACACAAAATTTTACCATCACTGATAACAATGTGGGAGGAAAGAGGACATAGTTTAGTGAAAAGTTCCTTCTTGCCACTCATATGGGCAGAGGCACCTGTATCCAAAATCCACCTGTCTTTGCTGAGAATATCTGGAGTGATATATGCTGTCTCAAGGTCATGTGCAATAGAAGTGGAGTTAGAAGTACTGGCAGGTATAAGAACTTTTGAATTTTCTTGTTCTACCTTCTTTTTCCTGCATTCTTCTGCAGTGTGACCCTTGAACCTCTTTTGGTTTTTCTCCTTACACCAAGAACACTGTTTTCCATTTCGCTGTGGCTAGGTAGTGTAGGCTTTGTCATATGTGGCTCGGTGCTTGGTGGATTCAGAGGCGAGGTTAAGAAGTTTATCATGGACATTGGCATAAGAAACCTTTTCCTTGGTCTGGAGGTTGTAAACTATGTTGGCCATAGATGAGGGAAGCGAGTTGAGGAGGCAGGAGCCTTTGATCTTTTGGCTTTTGGTAAAATTCTAGGGTATCTTGCTCTACATTTATAGTTCGCTCAGAAATCCTTGCCCAAAGTGCATCAAAAGTGTTGAGATGGTCCACTATCGATTTTCTTGGGTCATACTTTAGTGTAAAAAGTTGTCCAAAAAGTTGATGAATGGATTGGGGGGTTTTCCAGTCAAACTGGTCATTGAGTGCAGACAAGGTTTCGGCAGAGGTGGTTTTTCCAAATATGATTGGGATCAGTTATGGCTCTATGTTCTGGTTTAGGAAGGCCAGTACTTTGTGGTCAAGGTCATGCCATTCTCTCTATGCAGTTGCTGCTTCTGTCTCAGAGGGCTCCATCTTGGTTCCCAGTATTATCTCATGGCACTTGAGATACTTGAGAAAGACTAGCACTTGGTGGTGCCAAGTGTGGAAATTAGTGGTGCCTTTTAATTTCTTGATGCTTGGAATGCTGTCAAGCTTGGTGGACATCATATTCATGGTATTGGAGGTAAGTGGAGTAGGAGGATGCTGAACAGTTTCCTGCATTGATGATCCTGGGTCAACAGTTTCAGGCACTAGCGGTTCCAACATCAATCTGGGCTCATAACCTGTTGAGCCAGATGCGAACAGTAGATGAAGAGAAAGAGAATGAATAGCTTGTATTCTTAGCATGAAACAAAGATGGCTTGTCTACAAAAGAAAAGAGCCTGTATGGGTGAACACCTGCAATACATATACTGGCAAGCAGAAAAAGTGAGTGAGAAACTGTGAAGTGCAATGGCTAAAAGCAAAAGAGACAATGCAAATACAGAGACCAAAAATATACCTAGAATAAATTGAAAACCTGCTGATAATGGCACATAACCCAAAACCTATGACTACAAAAGGAAGGTAAGAAAAAGTGAAACAATGAAACTTGAACACAAAATGCTCATGCATGTTTATTCCAACACCAAGGTCTAGGTCATAGGCTTTTGTGACTAAGCTAGATGAGTGGTCTCCTTGGGCTTAGAAGGGTTTAGCCTAGCCTTCTAGGCTTCATTGATGCCCACTTCAATTTCTTCTATAGTTAGCCCTACATGAATGACTTTAGACATCTCTTCTTACAGGGAGAGGTCCTAACCATCGAGAGCTATTGCCTTATAGAACTTGTCCTTAAGGCACTATCCTACCCAACTATAGAAGATTTCTGTAGGGTGTCATACCCTCTGGTTGAGGGTTCATATCTAACTAATGTACTCAAGGATGTCCTTGGTCTGGCAGGCATTAACCATCTCTCACCTGGCTACAGGTTCCAGTAGGTGAATGCTGAAGAGAACCTTTATAGCCCCTTTAAAGTCTTACCAGATAACCATAGGCTGAGACCAGGTTTTATGGGATGATTCCCACTATACTATTACTTTCCCAATCAAGAAGGTTGAAGTAAACTTCACTATTATCTAGTCTTGAGGGAAAGAATAAGACTGGAGTGCAAAATACATTTTGCATTGCATGAAGAACCTCTTCAAGTCTTCAGGTTTTGTGCTAAACTTCAAAGGATCATTTGGGCTTAGGACCCTTAAAGTTTAGAGGTATGGGTAGGAGGGGGACTATGCTGGAGTAGTATAAGTGCTAAGGAGGATAAGGAGGAATAGCTGGAGGTGTAGCTAGGGTATGAGGAATGACTAGAGAAGGAGGAGGAGGAGTAGGCATCTGTCTTACCAGAACCCTAACACAATATCCTCAATATCTTTAGCTATAAAGACTTGACATTGGATCTACTATACCTCTAGGGTAGGGGTCACCTCTGGTAAGGGCCTTCTAGGTATGAAGCTTTTGAAGTCTTCTATAATAGAGGGCTCTCTCTACCTTGAGGGCCCAGATACAGCAAATGAGGGAATGAGATTTCTGAAACCCTTGAGGTGGGGGTAAGGCCTTGGTTCAGCTGCAGAGAGATAGGTACTAATGGAGATGTAGCTTGGAGGTAGAGGTGACAAGGGTGGAAGTGGAGTAGGAGATACTTCTAGAGAGTATTCTGAAGTACATAGTTCTTTCATACTTTAGTACTTTTCTTTGTAGAACTTTAGGTCATCTGTCAGCTTCATGATAGTGACCTCTTTTTTCATATAGGTGCTATGAGAGGAGGATACTTCTTTGAAGGCTTGAAGCTTGAGGATCTCCTCTTTAGCCTCTGACAGTTGTATCTAAAGGTGGATCTCCATTGCCCTCATTCTTGTAAGGCTCTCCTTAAGGGTGCAGGACAGCTCCTATTGCCCTGTCAAGTCAGACTCTAGCTTCTTCATATAATAGGAGTCTACCAAGTCATTGAACATTTAGAGATTAGTATCAGTCAACTGCTCCTTGAGTTTAGAAATTTCCCTTTCTATTTTGTCAGCTTTGGTGCTATAAACCACATTTGCTTCTACTTGCTGGACAGTGTACTACTTCAATTCCTTCTGAATCTACTCTATTGCTTGGAGCAGATAGGTAGTGATAGTAAGGGGGGAGACTACCATCATATAGGGAAGATCATGTTTGCATTCCCTATAGAGTTTGAGTGTGGAGTACAGGATAGTCACAACATTATTCCTTTACTTAAGGAATAATACATCAAGGTCTTCTTTGTCTACCTTGAAAACTGTTTCTCCTAAAAACTGTCTTCCATCAATGATTGCCTTAAGGGTTTGATTATATTCCCTAAGGATGGTATTTTTGATAATGGTTTACATATTCTAACCCCTCATCACTCAAGGTAATCTTATGCATCCCTAAGGAGGAAGTAGAAGAGTGTATAGCTTGGCCAGACTTTAAAGGTCTAGCAAGGTTGTTTCCTGTGATCAGTGCAAGAGTAGTACCTAATTTATTTATTTTAATGTCTCATTATTTTAATGTCTCAAGAAGCTATCTCAATAAGAATATAGTGTGACAGGAGACTTGTGAGGGATGTAGATGCAAGTGTTAGCACAAGAAGCTTTATAAGAGGGTATTACTAAGTAAACTCAGTAATCTCAACTGGCAAGTTATAACTGCTTATGATTTTACTTTTATTGGAGAGTTGAGAAAGATAAAGATCTTTTTAAAGAGAAAAGTAAAGTATATTCTTAAGGCTCAAAGATGGTACAAGACATAACTCACTTGTACTTGATTTCCCTAAGTACCACCATATGAAGGGTTACCCTGATAGCACTTAGCAAGATTGCTCCTATGTATGTGGCTATGTCTTTGTAATTAAGTTTGTATACATGCCCTGCCTATACTATAGTGAATTGTGGGAAAGCCATATCCTTCCCCTAAGTACCTTTGATGCTTACAGAACTAGGACACATATACAAACTTAATTGCAAAAGTATAGGTTCTGTAGCTACTTAACACCTCGCTTGCAACTGGATTCCTTAAGCACATTCAATGCTTCCAGAACTGGGACATGTACACAGACTTAACTGCAAAGGTATAGGTTCTAAAGCTCATATTTACTAAAGGATAGAGGTAAAGGTCCAGCTCCTTACTAGGTATAAGTGTGATACCAATGTAGGTAGACATAGTAATAGGCTAGGGAGTCTATAGACTAGCTTAAGGTGCCCTCAGGTTAAACTGCTGATTCTGTTTCTCAGGACTATTAGGGTTGATATATACCTAACAGAGTCAAGGGTAGTGACCAGCCTTTGTTAGAGCTTGAAAGTGCCCTAGTGGACCCCTTAAGAACTTGTTTTATTCCCACTACTGTCACACTTGTTAGCCCTTTGCTACCCTTACTACTACTGAGATATTAATTCTAGGGGAATGGGAAATAGTCACTAGTAATGTGTTAACTATGCCCTTACTTCCTTGCCTACTTATAATACCTCAGTCATCTGCTGCTTCTTAAATACCTAATTCTGACTAAGAGATTAACTAAGGAATTACAAAGGAAAAGAACCCCATTGAAACATTCTATTACAACTTCCTAGATACCATAACAAATTCCCTAGAATATGATCGAACAATAGATTAGTAATCAGCTCATATTCTGGTAACATCATCTATACCTTTCAGAGGGGTTACCTCATAAGGTCATATCCTCTGATAATATAGATAATTAGTATATTTTGATTAAGGTGACAAGTCTTATCATTGGTCACACATAGCTAATCCTGTATATATCATATTGTCAAAGCCTCACTTTACTTAGTCAGAGCTCAGTAGCAACAATACTTATCACATGTACCTGTGGCTCAACTCAAGGGAAGAGATACTCATAGATTCTAACATAAACTATCTATTGACTTGGAACTACATTCCATGCATGACCTGGTACCTGGGAAGACCACAAAATTGGTGTTCTATAATAGTAATCAACTATTTCAACATATAAACAGGGGAGAAAACACCTTCCCTATATAGCAAAGAAAAAGTCCTCTGTATATCAAAATAAGAGCTTTTCAAGAAGTGGAAAGACCAAACAATAGATGCTAAGGGGTACATCTATTACCCATTACTATACAAAGACACAACTTTCCAGCTCCAAAGAAACAACTCAACCAAACTTTCTCAGATTAGAGCCAGAAGCTCCTACCTATCTGTATACATGCTATAAAAGAAAGGACAGTTCTATACATATCCTATTACATGGAACTAGAGAACCTCAAACATGCTATAAAATAATGGCTAGCTAGACTGTTGTAATAACAATGCTACCTACCTAATAATCCCCCCCTAATGCTAATCTTCAATAGTGTGTCACTGATCAAGGATCTCCCTACGTAGTTGGAAGTAATAAAAATAGGAACTAAACATGAACCTGACTAATATAAGTTCCAAGTATAGGTATAAGCTGCTGCCTATAGGGCCTAGTGTTATATATCTTCCCCTTATATCCTAAGTCACTGCAGCTCCTATAGCCCTTGGGTGTATACAGTATTATATCTTAACAAATCTATTTTAGATAGGTATCCTATTAAGGGATTATGCCCTCCCTCTCCTTTATATATCTCTGATTTCTTACTTTCTACATAATCTGATGACGGTAGATATATTGTAGATAAGATACTTTTTATACTATTGCTGATCTTATGCTTTAGCCTTCTGTTTTTCCAGATATTATTTTGAATGGGTAGATTTTATAAGAAAGAGGAGGACTACTTTTGGGTATACCATAGCCTTAGGCTGGTTGTAGATTCTTTTGTAAACTTTTTGTAAAGAGCGATTAGTTTAGAAAATGAAGAATGAGTAATCATGTTACAGGAACCTCTCCATGAGTTCCACATACCAGTTGGCTATCCTACCTAACATCTCAAATCACCTCAGAGACATGAGCTAAAGATCAGATAACTTACCTACAAGGCAATTCTCCTTGTTATGTACAGTATACCAATCTCTATCCAAGATCTAACTTGAGAGTTATTACTTCTTGAGGTCCATTACCTAAGATATAAAGGCTGGGGATCAGAAACTTACAAACTAGGCAATCCTCAATATTATTTATAGTGTACCAATCTCTATCCGAGATCCAACTTTGAGAATTGTTACTACCCTAATACAAGTTCTCTGACCTCAGATAGATGAAGGAACCAGTTATCTTAATAGATGATAGGAGTGGTTATATACCTATGAATGGCTGTGCCACCCTCTGCATCACCTGATCAACATCAACCAAATACCATTCCCCTTCTTATATAGCTAAGAAGTACATTCTAGTTGTTAGAAGACTGTTGATGTAACTTAGTCCTTCAATTCATCATCAAGATAACTAAGACAATAAAAGAGAGGCAAATCACTATGCAATACGTATGGGTTTCCCCACACAAGGCCAGTCACCATCACTAGGAGGTAGTGACAGAGTTGGCAAGCCTATGTAAGACAATAAATATCATAAGTAGCCTGTATCTTGCTTCATTAAGCATGAGGATTAGTGATGCCAATGATGAGCTTTGTTAATCATAAGAATGTCATCATAGAGGTAGCCTAAGTTTGGCCCATAGAAATGGAGATGAGGATAACACTGAGGTAGGCTTCAGTAAGCCCATAGTATTAGAGACAAAGATACCACTGAGGTAGGCTTTAGTAAGCCCACAGTATTAGAGATAAATATACCACTGAGGTAGGCTTTAGCAAGCCTATAGTATCAGAGACAAAGATACCACTGAGGTAGGCTTCAGCAAGCCCACAGTATTAAAGATGAAGATACCGCTGAGGTAGGCTTTGGTAAGCCCACAGTTTTAGAGACAAAGATACTGCTAAGGTAGGCTTTGTGAAGCCCATGGTATCAAGAAAGGAACCTGGTAGAATCTTGCGACAGAGGAAAATCAGACATAGCCAGCAGATACTAAGAAATTCCCATGGCAAAATGTAGAGCTCAGGATATCACCACTAGCAGTATGATTATAATTACTACAGTCCCAAGATGATTATGATTCCTAGGAGCATAATTCATAAGTTGACTTACACTAGAGTCGAACCTAGGACCATATACAGGTGTATGTGGTATACAGTCTTAGCATTACGTATGGGTCATGTTCTGCGAATGAGACCTTCGCCACTGCACCAAGCTACCAGATCAGGATTGAGGGAGGAGATACCACTGAGGTAGGCTTCATAAAGCCTACAGTATCAATGATGAAGATACCACTAAGGTAGGCTTTGTCAAACCCATCAGTATTGAGGAGGGAGATGCTGCTGACGTAGGTCTCATTAAGCCAAGGTATCAAGAAAGGAGATACCGCTAAGATGGGTTTCATCAAGCCCAAGGTATCAGAGATAGAGATACAACTGAGATAGGCTTCATCAAGCCCATAGTATCCAAGATAGAGATTCTGCTGAGGTAGGCTTTATGAAGCCCACAGTATCAGGAAAGGAGATACCACTGAGATGGGCTTCATAAAGCCCAAGGTATCAGAGATAGAGATACTACTGGGATAGGCTTTGTCAAGCCTACTGTATCCAAGACGGAGATCCCCTCGGGGTGGGCTTTATCAAGCCCCCTCTTATCCTACTCCTTAAATACACCAGTATATGTATCCAGTTAGATAAGGAATGACATTGTTGGAACCTTATAGAAGGAATTTCATACAAGTGTCTTTTTTAGGTTCCTTATAAGGTAGCACGATTATGCTGAACACTGATTATAGATTTGGTAAAGATTACCTACGATCATTATAGGTTTAACCTCCTATTCGATCTTTGATAAGACTTGTATATTGCCTCTTATAGCTGATCATGCCATAACTATTAGGTTGACTTTAAACAAGTTTATCAAAGCCTCTATTATACCATACCATACTATATGAACTTATATAAGCCTCATACAACTATCAGGTATGGCCCTTTCATAGTTTAGGTAATACCACTATAAAATTAGTGTTTGTAACAATATGCTCCCCCTAGGGCACATGGTCCCCATGGGCAATAGGTGTTAATCACATTTTATCTTGACCTCAAGATAGAGACAACCTTGGTTGTAATTATGAGACCATCTTAATATAGACCTGAGTGATATCCTAAGATAGGTAGTGATAAAGCTAACTATGCTAATAAGATCAAAAGCAACTATAAGAGGTATATGCTAGCGCTTCTCACCTATAGCATAGGATTTTATCAAGGGAATCGAACCTAAAATATATTTCCAAGTTCATAGTATCATATGGTAAGGAACTTCTTAGAAGATGAATATATAATTGTTCCGAAGATCCCCCCATGTATCATGCATGATTGTCATTCCCTTTCAGAAGATTACTTCCTTAGGAGAAGTCCTCCAACAATGCTGCTGATTAGTATGTCATGATGAGATCAGGGTGACAATTCCTGTCATCGATGATGCATATTCTAATCCTATATATGTCACACTATCAATGCCTTACCTTCCTTAGTCAGAGAATAGTAGCAATAATGTTCATCATGAGGTAACTGTAGTAGAGCCCACTAATAAGTATCTACTATATAGCACATAGAGAAGTCATGGTAATATATACAGTTTGCTATTATAACCCTAATATTTACTTAGAACTATATTCTGCACATGTCCTAGTACATAAGGTGACCTATACATTAGTGTTGTATAACACTACCCCCCTTCTAAAGGTGTATGGTCCCTATGTACATCAGTTAAACAGTTTAATAGCAGTGTTTTGTCACATACACTAGGTCAGGATCTAGCCTATAAATCTGGTGAGAGGATAAATACAACTAGGTTATGGAGTGGAGACCTGATATATGGACTAAGTTATTCCTGCATAGTGATATATCCAATCCCTGGATTATAATCGTCAACCTAGATAAAAGGAGTAAATTAGTTCCTTCTCTTAAACTTACTTTTCTGGTACAATATCCTTTTCTTGAGTAGCTTTGCTTTCAGTATTCGGACGGTATCGGTAGAACTTTTATAACTACTAAACATGGAGCCTATTTACAAAAAGGTTCCCTAATAGTTCTCATAAATCTTCACCAATTGTGAGAATTGATTTTATGAGATTCAAGTAATTTATACTCTATGCAATAGAATTTAAGGAGCTAGTTCTAGAGGATAAGAGAAATTGTACTTGTTATAAAAAATTTATTTCTTTCATTTGAACTAAGTTATTTCTATAGAAATCTCCTCTATCTACCTTTCTATAGCATAGAGGTAGCATAGCTATTAACGAGAGTAACCTTATTGTGTCTAGTAATGAAACCTGTAAACTCAACCACTTCCTGAAGGCACTGCTCTAGGAAGCTAAGTAGGACATCATGGATTCTTGCCTGCAGGCTCAAAAGGTGCCTTAGCTCAGATGCACACCTAATTCACATGGGGAGGGTCTTATCTTGATGTTGAATCAATACTAGTCCAACTTCTGCTGTGGCTAATGGGAGATACTCTGGATCAAGATAAACCTTATGATGACTTTTGTATAGAGTGGTGCTACAAATAAGGGTATCTCTTCTAACCCCAAGGCTAGGAGCCACTCCAAGTCATAAGTTTCTCAACATAGGCTTGGTTTGGTCTTTCCTAGAACTAATACTAGTTTAGGAAAGATTACCTAGTATACTGCAAATAGGGGAATAAAAAAAACACAAGGGGGAACTCAGGTAACAACTTCTAAATTGGAAGCTATTACAAGAGTGAATAGCACAATTTAAGTGACATGTGCTAGGTCAATGTAAGATAGGAAAACCTTCTTCTAGACAGACTATACACTGCTCCTAGTATCTCTAAGAAGGAGGCTTGAATCTCACAAAGAAAGAACAAGTCAAGGACCCATTTATAATTGGTCAAAAATGACCGAAGGTATCCTAGAACAGAGTCTCCACAGCATATTAAGAGCATACTAAAAAGATAGCTTAGCAGGTTCTGTTCTAGAGGTCAGGGGATAAATGCCTGACTAAAGTAGAATTGATAACTGTAGAAAAAAAAAAGATGAAGTAACAAGTAACCAAATATGAGAGGTCTCTCTGTTATTCAACTTTAAGTTCTGTAGTGAAGCAAGAACTTAACTTATTATAGTGGTACAGGAACCTCTCAATGAGTTCCATGTACTAGTTAGCTATCCTACCTAACATCTCAAATCAGCTTGGAGACATGAGCTGAAGATCAGATAACTTGCCCATAAGGTAATTCTCCTTGTTGTGTACAGTGTACCAATCTCTATCCAATATCCAACTTGAGAGTTATTGCTGCTTGAGGTCTGTTACCTAAGAGACAAATGCTGGGGATCAGGAACTTTCAAACTAGGTAATGCTCAATATCATGTACAGTGTACCAATCTCTATCCGAGATCTGACTTTGAGAATTGTTACTCCTCTAATACAAGTTCTCTGACCTCAGATAGATAAAGGAACCAGTTATCTTAAAAAATAATGGGAGTGGTTATATACCTATGAATGGCTGCACCACCCTCTGGATTGCCTAATCAACATCAAGCAAACACTGTTCCCCTTCTTATATAGCTAAGAAGTACATTCTAGTCTTTAGAAGGCTGTTGACATAACTCAGTCCTTCAATATATCATCAACATAACTAAGACAATAGAAGAGAAACAAATCACTGTGCAATAGGTATGGGTTTCCCTGCACAAGGCTGGTCACTACTACTAGGAGGTAGAGATAGAGTCGATAAGCCAGGGTAAGACAACAAATATAATAAGTAGCCCATATCTTGCCTCATTAAGCATGAGGATCTGTGATGCCAATGATGAGCTTTGTTGATCATAAGATGGTCATTATAGAGGTAGCCTAAGTTAGGCCTATAAAAATGGAGATGAAGATACCACTGAGGTAGGCTTTGGTAAGCACACGGTATTGGAGATGAAGATACTGCTGAGGTAGGCTTTGGTAAGCCCATAGTATCAGAGATGAATATACCACTGAGGTAGGCTTTATCAAGCCTACAGTATTGGAGATGAAGATACTGCTGAGGTAGGCTTTAGCAAGCCCATGGTATCAGAGATAAAGACACTGCTGAGGTAGGCTTTGGCAAGCCTATGGTATCAGAGAAGAAGATACCACTAAGATAGGCTTTGGCAATCCTATAGTATTGGAGATGAAGATACCGCTGAAGTAGGCTTTAGCAAGCCCACAGTATCAGAGACAAAGATACTGCTAGGATAGGCTTTGTTAAGCCCATTAGTATTGAGGAAGAAGATACTGCTAAGGTAGGCTTTATGAAGCCCATGGTTTCAAAGATGAAGATACTGCTGAGGTGGGCTTTGATAAGCCCACATTATTAAAGACTGAGATACTGCTGAGATGGTCTTCATGAAACCTATATTATCAAGAAAGGAACCTGGTGGAATCTTGCAACAGAGGAAAATCAGACATAGCTAGTAGTTACTAAGAAATTCCAATGGTGAAATGCAGAGCTCAGGATATCACCATCAGTAGTACAATTATAATTACTGCAGTCCCAAGACAATTATGATTCCTAGGAGTATAATTCATAAGTTGACTTACACTAGAATTGAACCTACGACCATATATAGGCATATCTGGTACACAGTCTTAGCATCACCTTCGGGGTTATATTCTATAGAATAAGACCTTCACCACTATGCCAAGCTGCTAGATCAGCATTGATAGAGGAGATACCACTGAGGTAGGCTTTGTGAAGCCTATGGTATCAAAGATGAAGATACTGCTGAGGTAGGCTTTATCAAGCCTATCAGTATTAAGGAGGGAGATACTGCTGAGGTAGGCTTCATCAAGCACACAGCATCAAGAAAGGAGATACCACTGAGATGGGCTTTATTAAGCGCAAGGTATCAGAGATGGAGATACTGCTGAGATAGGCTTCATTAAACCTATGATATCCAAGATAGAGATAAAACTGAGGTGGGCTTTGTGAAGCCCATAGTATCAAGAAAGGAGATACTGCTAAGATGGGCTTCATAAAGCCCAAGGTATCAGAGATGGAGATACTGCTAAGATAGGTTTCATCAAGCCTACCATATATAAGATGGAGATCCCCTCAATATGGGCTTCATGAAGCCTCCTCTTATCCTGCTCCTTAAATACACTAGTATATGCATCTGGTTAGATAAGGAATGATATTGTTCAAACCTTATTAAAGCAATTTCATGCAAGTGTCTCTTTTAGTTTCCTTATAAGGTAGCACGATTATGCCAAACACTGATTATAGACTTAGTAAAGATTACCCATGATCATCATAGGTTTAACCTCTTATTCCATCTTTAATAAGACTTGTATATTGCCTCTATAGCTGATCAGACCATAACTATTAGGTTGACTTTAAACAAGTTCATCAAAGCCTCTATAATGCTATACCATACTATATGAACTCATGTAAGCCTTATATGACTATCAGGTATAGCCCTTTCATAGTTTAGGTAATGCCACTATAAAATCAGTGTTTGTAACAAATCATCATCATCATTATCAATGTCAATAGCAGGCTCCTACACTCTTCTAAGCTATACTATATATTTTAAAATAATATAAGTCATTAGTTCTCAGCTATTACTCTTCCTCCCCTAAGAGAGTTAAGGAAGAAATACTTAGTATAACTAGCTAGAACTAGGATACAGTTTAGTGCACAGTATACAGTTACAGTTTGAAACTAAGAAAGTCTATCATAATCTCTACCAAAACTCTCCTCTTGGATTCTCTAATCCTTCTTTGGCCTCCAGAGTCATAGTTTAGAACTCTACCCTTAATCATCATCACTACCCTCTACCCTCAGGAGTTCTACTCCCCTTCTTACTATAAGGCATAGGCCTAACAATCCTAATCTCCTATTATAACTTTAGCTAAAACAACTTTTTAGGTACAGAACCAAGAAAGTACCCTACCTAAATGAAGATTTCATTGTACCTTCCTAAAAAGGTCAAACCCTAGACAAAAAGAAAAGGAAATGTTCTACCTTCCTAAAAAAGCACCATACTGTACCTCATAAGTTCAGACAACAAACCTAGATTAAGATACTATCAACAGTAAAACATTAAATTATTCTAATTCCCTACAAATATAGTCTACTACTCTGTCCTAACTCAGTCAGCCAATCTAGAATAGAAGACCATCTAAGTTCAAATAATGGACAGGACACTTTCCTAAGGAAGATAAATACTATTATACCTCCATATACTGGATAAGCATAGGATCCTACATCCCTGCAATCTTTGCTACCCTGCAAAAAAATTTTCACCACCAAATTTACCTCTTCTAAATCTTCCTAATAGTCTTAACTCCCCTAAAATTTTCTATAGTAGATTTTTGGCACTGAGACATACACTAACAAAGACCTTAAAATAACTTAAAAAGAGCAATACTACTTAGTGTACCCCCCCTATAGCACTACTCATTGTATGGCTCTCAGATATATACTTTACTTGTCCTCCCTCGGTTCACTGATATATGGATAGGGCGTCGCACTCAATTAAGAGCATATGACATAGTCACATAATACAGGAGCTATCTCACTAAGCGCCGTCAGGGTAACCCTTCATATGGCCATTGTGGTCATCGGTCGCATTCGCTTACAGGGACTGAACCAGTAATTAGGCAACCCTGTATAGTCGGGCAAAACTCTCAGATATATACTCAGTATATAGTACATATATAATAAAAGTTACAAAACTCTACTGCATATAAATCAACATCTTTAGAATTAAAGAAAGGCTATTTCCCCCCCTATATGAAAAAACAAGTTTTATAGTCACTAACTATAATGGAATAGCCCATAAATTCTACTGTAAAGAATACTACTACCTTGTCCATGTTAGAGCCAGAGACTGTTATAACCACTATTTTAATAGCACCCCCTACCTCCTCCTAAACAACAGACTATAAATACACCAATTTTATATAGGGTTCAAACTGTACATTCATATAGCCCTAAGATCCCTGACCACTCATGCCCAAATAAGGGTAGCCCTAAACCTAAAATCCCTCTAAAAAGAGAAACTACCCAAAATGGAATCTAATAATAAAATATATACTAATATAGAATAGAAAGGACAACAGTTACTCTAAAAGGTGAACTAAATAACTCAATCCCTACAGAAACCTTATAAACCCTATAGAGATTGAAAGTTAAGAAATAATACAAAACAACTCTAGTGAGCAACCAATCAGTGACTACCTGAAAGAAATCCTTGTACAAACTCAGTCTATACTCCTCATACAGGAACAAATATCCAAAGCTATAGATCACCTAATTTATAGCATAGAACAAAAGTGGAAGAATGTCTTCCACAGCTAAAACTAACCACCCCCCTTAGCCCCAGTCATAGGCCCAATAGTTTAGCTAAGCCTATATATAGAACTAACATAAAGCCCTCTATAAGAACTGCATAGTACAGCTCTAAACCAACTTCAACTACCTGAAGAACTCCTCACCATGATAGCAAGAAGAGCCTTCCTCTGACCCTATAAGCTATACTCTTCAATCTAGTGTACAATCTCCTCCTTCAAAGTACAGAGTTGCTAGTAAGAGTACTTTAAGAATAAGACCTACACTACTCCTTATAATTCTTCCTAATTGGTATATATTGGAAAGGGACTATTACTCTCTACTCTCCCCCTCATACATATACTATAGCTTATAGCTGTACATAGATTCTTTTGTAAATTGTGTAAAGAGTATTAGTTAGAAAATGAAGAATGAATAATCATCATCTCCCCCTCATACCTAGATTACTTTATATAGGCTATACTTGAACTAAATTCACACTACTATCAAAGCATAACTATAACAACTCTACTACCCCTTAACCCTAGCACCATAAAATATCTATATCAAAGTCTATAATATACTAGTGGTTAAGCTAACCCCTAACATGTGACAAAGTTTTGAAGATGTTTCAAAAGATCTCTACCTCTACAAGTAAATGCCCCTTATCAGTGTATAATACAAAGCTATTTAAGGTATAGAACTCTGCACTCTCACACTAGAAGTACATCCATAGGATCTTGGATACCTTATAGAGTGACCAGGAATATACATATACCAAGATTTTAGAAATATAAATCACATAGAACCTCCTATATACCTAGACAGAAGAGGCCACTGAAATGTCTAAATATGTGAATGAAGTAAGAAACAAAAAGATTAGGAATCACTGTTGGCCAGGTTTTACTTTTCCTACTCTTGTATATAGTTCTTTCCTTTATTAGTATCTTTTACCATATTCCTGTTTTCCTTTTCATTTCCTGTATTTCATAGAGTGAGGTTCCCTAGGCAGGATCAACCCCTCTATAGCTTTTACTCTCCTCTCAGATCCTTAGCTTTTAGCCTTTCATTTTATAGTTTATTTTGAAGAGGTAGTTTATGTAAGAAAGAGGAGGACAACTTTTAGGTATGCTATAGCTTTTATCTATATGTAGATTTTTTTATAAGCGGCAAAGATTAGCTTAGAAAATTGAGAATGAATAATCATCATCATTATCAATATCAATAGGAAGGATAGACAAACTATGAAGGATAGATAAACTAACTATAGATTATACTATAAGGAACTAGAAACACTGAGTATGCCATATAATACTGTCTAGCTAGGGCTGAGGAACAACAAGGTTTCCTACCAAACACCCTCAATTACACTCATCTTTAACAGCTAATTACTGATAAAAAATTTTCTAGACAATCTTGATGCCACCAAAACAGGAACCAAATACAACCTAACCAATACAAATTCTAAGTATAGATAATAGCTCCACTCTATATAGCCTATTCATGTATCTCTTCCCCCTCTATCCTAAGCCACTGCAGTTTATGTAGACCATAGGTGCACACAATTTTATTACTTGATGACACTTTCACAAGAGTGTATTCTGCTATGGGATCATGCCCTCCTTCTCTTATTTACTTTTCCAATTCCTCTATTACTGCTTTATCTGATGATGGTAGATATGTTATAGAGGAGACACCTTTTCATACTTCTTCTGATCTCATCCTTTTACCTTCTACATTTCCTGATATTATTTTGAAAAGGTTGTTTTTGTATGAAAGAGGAGGACTACTTTTAGGTATACTATAAGTGAGCTGTATGTGGATTTTTTTGTAAATTGTAAAGAGTAGTTTAGAAAATGAAGAATGAATAATCATCATCATCATCATTAATGTTAACAGGATCCATGTTTTGCATCAGGTCTTTCTTGTTTCCTAAGTAGGTGATATCAGTTTTGGTGATAGAGAATAAGACTTTCATAGGCTTAGCTCTTGTTTTTAGGTGTTGGAATACAGTAGTTAGTTTGTGAGGGTTGTCTTTTTGGTTCTTCAAGTAGATGGTTACTGCAAAGTCATCATTGAAGCTTCCTCTATTTTAGGCTAGTCACAATCATGGAGGAGGTTTATGTAGATGACAAACAGTAGGGGGGAAATGGGCGATCCTTGTAGGGTTCCTAACTGTGTGCTATACCACATCTTGGAGGCTCCTAGGTATATGGTGCATAACACCTAAACCAGGGTATGTCTTGGCAAATGTCCAAATTTTCTCGAGTTTGCTAACCTTTATTAGGAAATAGGTTAAGCCATTTAGGTAATGATAGAAACTTCCCTAGGCTCACTAAACCACTTTAGGTAATAACCGCTAAGCGTTTTTAGCGGCAGATATGGTTTCCGCTCGGTCACTAGTATGGACGGGGCGTTTACTCGATTAGGAGCATGAACTAGTCACATACTTAGGAGCGTCAGGACGTACCTTCATCCGCTAAGCGCCGTCAAGGTAACCTTCATACGGCCAGCGTTTTTAGCGGCCCAAGCGTGCTCCTTCGACACTATGATATGGACAAGACATTGTATACTCGATTAGGAGCCTTAACTAGTCACATACATAGGAGCGATACTCGCTAAGCGCCGTCAGGGTAACCCTTCATACGGCCAGCGTTTTTAGCGGCAGTACTCTTAGCCTTCAATCACTATTGTATAGACGGGACGTAGCCTTGTCAACTCAATTAAGAGCATCACTAGACGTATACATAGGAGCGTCAAGCGTTTTTAGCGGCATGTCAATTGGCCTTAAACAAATTTGTATGTGTCCAAAAATTTTCTGTTGCCATACAAAGGAAAACCCTCTATAACTCCACAACCACAACCTTTTTTCGAATTTTAAAACCTAGGCGTGATAGCCCAGAATCTTCTTCACAACTTGTAGTTTTTAAAAAAATCAATTTCTTTAATTGTTGTGTTGTAATTAGGAATCCTGTGATCGGATTTTTGGACGCGACCTTTTAGACGTCGCACACCATACTAACTTGATTTTCTGGACATAAACGACAGAATCTAGTTGACCAGAGATCGAGAGCAATAACCCTGAGCCAAGTAATGGAATGTAATACCGTGACATATGCCGGCATGCGGGCGCCCTCCTACTACAATCACAAAGCATAATCAGTGCCTGATGCGCACCTCACAAGCCCTTGCACGATACTCGTCCGTTTTTTTCCGATAACTGGGTGCAGCAAAAAGGAAATGTTTGACTCACGCATCACCCTCCGAATTGCGCCAAGCCTCTGCAAAATGCGCGGCAAAATCGGAATATCCGCAGCATTAGATGGAATTTTATACCTTGTGTTGTTTCCACTTGATGAACAAGCTACAGCTCGGCGAGTATGCTGGTTTCACCGTCAAACACAATGGCTCGGTGATTCGGCTAGCCTCATCGTCAAGCTCGTATTCACAGCAATCAGTGAATTCAATCATTATTGAGTCACGATATATGAATTTAATGCCTCCAAGCACGTCTTGAATCGACTGCTATCGCCATGGCATTTCTTTTCATATCGAAAACCACAGTATCTTAGCATTCTAGCACTAAATAGTTATTGGGAAAGCCTACAATGCGTTTTTTCCATCAATACCTTGCTTTTTTGAGCTGAAATATAAATACGACGAACGTTTCCAAGAACCCAGCACTCCGTTCTATAGGCACGTACCGCCGAGCATATTAATTCGTAAATAGTCTCTGCTGGCAAAAGAAATGTAGGGTTGGGAAGACTTTCCAGTTTGTTTGTGCAGAAAAAAACAGTAACCGATTGGATGGACTTGCATTCGTTGGCAGGTAACAGAGCGCTTGGATCTAACGTATATCACGTGAAAGCGGGCCATCACGTGAAAGCGGGCCTTGGCATTCCCCGCCTGATTATCTACCAAAATCCCCGCCGTTCACACATTCCACAAGCAAACTCCAGACAAAAACCATCGTTATGGGTAAAGTTAAGCTACGGCAACAAAATGATCGTGAAATCCAGGTCCAGGAGGCCATTCGGGCTTTACAAGATGGTCGGGAAGCCTCATTTCGTGCCGCGGCCGAAGCATTTAATATACCCCGCACCACCCTCCAATATCGCTTCAAGGGAGAACGTCAGCCCTGTCAAAATGCACATAGCCATTTTCAACTCCTTACCCCAGCTGAGGAAGATGCTGTTTCGCAATGGTGTAAAAAATTAGACGACTGGGGTTTTCCGCCAAGGTTGGATTTAGTACATGGAATGGTCAATTCGCTTGTACAAAAAAAGACTGGCAACCCCAATGCAACTATTGGGAAGAACTGGATAACAAGGTTTCTAAATCGACACCCAGACCTTACAATTAAATACAGCAAACGGCTGGATCGACAAAGAGCCTATGCAACCAACCCACAAGTCACTAAAGATTACTTTTCGAAGTTGCAACGTATTGTCCGCCAACACAACCTTAAGCCTCATCAAATATGGAATATGGATGAAAAGGGCTTTCTTATGGGTATCGCAGCAAAGGCTCGGATCATATGCAGAAAGGGAAGGCGAAATCCAAATGTGACTCAGGATGGAAAACGGGATATGGTGACGGTTATAGAAACTGTCTCTGCCAGTGGCTTGGCGCTCCCCCCTTGGTTATCAACAAAGGTAAAGCTCACTACCTAGGTTGGTATATCAACTTGGACGAGTCCGGAAAAGATGCCACATTTGCAATTAGTGAAAATGGATGGACAGATGACTATCTCGGCGTTCAATACCTCAAGGAGCATTTTTT